>JUDQ01000081.1:9156-109366 GCA_000812075.1 Scedosporium aurantiacum
CTACTCGCTCGTTCACTCGCCTTTCTCTTCGAGATATTTTGCTTCCCTTCTTACTTATTATATATCCCTTTTCCGAGTTTTCGCCTGTCCCCTAGCTTCGTGACTTTGCAACTGTGCCCGTCGTGGCATTCTTGGCCTGACGTCTCCATTTGCTGCTTATCTTGGGGTTAAAAGCTTTCGCGCATTGTTTTTTATTACTTTCCGCCGAAACAGCTATTGAGCGGTTATTTCTGAGTTACCAGCTAGATCTGGCAACAGCTATTCTTGAGCAGGGCGGACAGGCTTGCGACGCTTGTTAATGAGACGATACCCTTGACGAGAACACGACCCATTACGTCGCAACATCTTTCAGTTTCTTCCCCCAGAATTTTCTCTCCTATCACGAGCTTAAGTGTTTTTTGCTCTATCAACCATTCGCTCCTGAGAGACCATTTCTCTCCACGAACGGGTTTCTCCTATATTTTCTCGGAACCCTTTTTTTCCTTGAGCCATATATACGAATCTCACAATGCATGCCCGGGACGCCTCAGGACGGCGAGTGTCGCTGTTGAACGATGAACCCGTGTACGATTCTTACTATGAGTCGACTTCCCATCGATCTCACTATCGCACCTCGAGTCAGCTATTGTCACACCAGTATTCCTCCTCCAGGAGTAGCTCGTCCTCGCCGCATACGCCTGAGCTTTTGCGATCCGACTCGTACGATTCCACCACCAGCCCAAGCCACGACCCGATGTCGCCGCTAACTCCCACAGTCGCCTTCGACTATTCCCGACAATACCTGTACGCCGGAGGCCATTCCGGCTATGACGATTACGGCGCCGATGTGGGTCGGAAACACAGCGCTTTTTCCGAGTCTGCGCGTTCTACATCGTATGAGGACGAACCTCCTCTCACTCCGGCCGTTCCGGAACGTTCGGCCAAGCGGTACCCGTGCCGCTACCGTGACAGCCACGGCTGCGAGAAAACATTTACGACGTCGGGACATGCCTCGCGCCACTCCAAGATTCACACGGCTGAAAAGGCCGTTCAATGCACTTTCCCCGGCTGCCAGAAGAAGTTCACTCGAGCGGACAACATGAAGCAGCACCTCGAGACGCATTACAAGGACAAGTCCAGGGCATCCGGATCTCAGAGACCCAGCAAGAGCTCCTCGTCAAGTTCGGCGAGGAAATTGGGTATCTCCACGCGGACCTCGAGCCATCGCTCACGCGATCACTTGACGCTGGAATACGGACAGTACGGACCTCCGACGCCCACACACGCAACCCCTCTAGCGTCTCCTGCGACTGGTGCCTGGGATCTACGAGGACTCAACTTGCCCTTGATGGGACAACACGTTACGAGTCCCAATCCTCGTAATGGTCTCGACGCTCTTGCCATGGCTGTCGCTTGTCAAGAGGGCGCTTGATACATATATATATCACTTCTACGTGTCCCGATTTTTTTCTTTCGTTTTGTCATGTCCATCCACTCTCATTCGGTTCATATTTACAAGAGGTGTTTATTTGTTTTTCCGGGCCAGAGAAAAATTGCGATGGGTTGTTGTAGGGAAATTTAGACGCGCGAAATATATAGGATGGGCAACTGGGGGGTTTTTCATTTTCTAGGATCTTCCCAATGGAGAGGAGCGATCCTACAGCAGAACCCATGGCGTTTTCGGACAAGCTCAGCTTCTTTCTTTTTTTTTTTTTCTTTTTTTTCCATTCTTTTTCCTTTTTGGCGTCAGGAACAGATGGACGGGGAAAGGGACAAGAGCGGCACAAACGGAAATCGGTAATGGCAAGGTTGATTCGGATGAGCAAAAAATTCCTCCCATCCCATACTCGCCGTCATGCTATTTTTGGGGGTCTTCAGTTTTCTTTTTGTCTTTCTACTTAAGAGCGAGCTCTGCAAGCTTTTTTTGGTTCTCCTTGTTTTTTTTATCAAGGGTGGGAGGTCTTTTTTAGAAAAACGGAATCTGGATCAGTCCTCTCGGATGTTCTCTTTTTGATGATTTATCAGTCTAGCTTATCCCCATATGGGGTTTAGCGGCTTGTTTGCGAACATTCTTCATGTATCTATCTACACTTCAGTCTTCGAAGGACAAGCAGGTTTCCGGAAGGAGAATACAATGTAGACTTCAGAAACAAATTAGAGTCTAAACTTGCCTTGTATTTTCTGGCTTCTCGTCGTCATGGATGATGTCCGACTTGGAAAAATTAAAGGAAAAAAATATGAAGAGTAAATGCCTCTGTGCCTTGTTTTGCTCCGTATGATGGATGGATGATGTGACCGTGGGCAAATCGGCCTCGCAGTTGGAGACGCCCGGACGGTTTTGTTTCTCTCCTTTTGTCCATTTTTTTTTTTCCAAGGTGATTTGGGGATGTTGCGTAGGAGAGTCGAGTCAAAGTCTAGTAGTACGAAGTAGTACCGGAGCGGATAGAAAAGGAAGGCGCGTAACAAGCTCTCGATGTCTTCCATCAAATGACGTCTGCGGATGAACTTTTTTTTTTTCTTCGGACATGTGAAAACAGAAGCGCCCTTTTTTGATTCAGGTTTTGTGTTGCACGAAAACGGCTCCTGCTAGCGGACAAGCTCGGTAGCTCTCTGTAGCATCATCTTCTTTCCCCTCTCTATAGAGGCTCTAAGCTCTACATTCTAAGTTCCGGTTGGTAAAACGCACGCGTAATGAAGATGTGCTACTTCTTTTTTCTTTTCTTCTAATGTTCTTTTCTGTCTTTTCCGCCATGATCCCACTTTTAACGCTTTCTTATTATTATTTAAACTCTTTTTCCGCCTCGTTGTTACCATCAAATCTTTTTCTCCTTTCCTTCCCCCGCTTCCTGACAAGCAACACCAAGCAATTCAGCCCGTATAGCTCAGTGGTAGAGCGCATCACTAGTAGAGCTAGTGAGATGATGAGGTCCCTGGTTCGATCCCAGGTGTGGGCAGCAGCTTTTATTTTTGCCCAGTTCTTCAGGCTCCTCTTCATTTTGTCTTCTTCGTCTTATTTATTTATATTTTTTTATTCTTTTTTTTCTTTCCGCCTTCCTCTCTCAGTACTTTTCTTCCTACACTTCCGCCCGCGCTATCGTATCGATATCTTGGAAGAGAGAGCACGAGATGGAGTCCGTCATCTGTCAGAGTAAAAAATAAACAGTCTTGAATAAAAATATGAAAAACCCGCTACCCTGGTGGCGGAGATGAGCTATTAATTCTACCCGCCACAAATAAATGCATGCCCACTTCTGGCCTGATGAATTGCATGCCTCCCTGGCAGAAGGATTTTCTCCGTAATTACTTCACAAGCTGAAGCAAGCTGGAGATCACAAGGGCTTCCTTCCTCATAGGGCTAGATGAGGACCCCCTCTCCGCCATCCTGGTTCCCGGGGGCGGGGCCAAGAAAAAAAGGAAGAAAAAAAAAAAAGAGCCTCCTTCGTGCTCGTACTTCCTAGTTTATAGATTATATCTCGCTCAATCAAGGGTTCCCTTTTCCCCGTTCCCCCGACCCGGGCCAGGGGTTGCATCGGTGCGGCCGGGAGAGTATAATTAATGAGAGCTTTCCGTCCTTAAAACAGACGTTGGCGCTCCAGAGGAGCTCCCGCACAAACCCCCGCTTGATCATATTCTCATCACAACGCCCGCACGAAGCAGGAAGTACTAAGGCTTGTCTGCATTGCATTGTGTCCGTCTGAGCCACAGTCGCCCACCATAACGGGCGATGATTTGAGGCATACATCCATGGCGTGTGTCGAAATGACCCGGCGGATCCTTTCTTTTTCTACTTCGGATCTCGGGCGCAGTAACGAATAGACCTGTCGTGCCTGAGCCCTCCAGCCCTATCGAGATGAGGACCTTGGCGCCTGATCAAGGTCCGGGGAGTAGACCTGAAGTGAAAAGACGCACTAAACAAATCCACACCAACCAAGTGGTGTTTCACAACCGGAGGTCCAGTGTACTTCGTAAGTCCGACCGCTCCATTCTCAACAGGGAAACAAGCTACTCGGGATTTACTGCGCAATTGGTAAGGCAGGTTGTGCTGTGCCCCAATTCATCCTCCCAGCAGGAGCTAGACGAGTGTCAGTCGAGCACAAATAAGTGATGGTGCACTCGAAGTTGACATGATTGGTGACTTCAATCTCAGGAACGCACTAGCACAGCTCGAATTAGCCACTCGGGCCGCCCAAGATGGTGGGATGTAGTCGCTCTCTAGTGTTGCGTGGTGGTTATGGGAGTGTCGTAATTCCGTAGCCTTTTTCATGTATCGTCCTCCTCTTCTGAATCCGGTTCGATAACGGGCTGAAGTCCTCCATCGAGCTCTGCTGGCATTGGCAGTATTTGAGGCGACTCAAGCTCGATGTGATGTTGGGGGAAGGGAATTCCTTGGAACTCGCTATCGCAACTATGTGCATAAGCCCAGGCTTCTTGGAATCGTCGGTAGTCTATTCATTCATCATGGCCAATGTTAGCAGACATCTTACATAGTAGGGACACAACATATAAGGCTATTTTGAAATTCCTTCTTTTTTTTTCTTTTTAGAGGCGAAAAGGAAGCCCATAAGAGCCCCAGGCAATGAATTGTAAGACTCGGTCGCGAGGAGCGTGAGAACGATCCAGAACGTACACCACACAGTCCTTCCGAGATACTCCAACCCCATTCTGCTCCCTCAAGTCAATTTAAAATAGAAAGGACGAAGGACTTACCGTCTCGGTGACTAAACTGAAGACCAAGATATTTAATCTCTAAGCCAGAACTGGCTGCCGACGAGTGAGAGGATTCGCCGTGACCCGCGCCAGGAACTGACCGCTGGCGTGGCCGTATGCGGTTAAATGAGAACCGCCGACTCAGATCCGATGTGCTTCCGCGACGGCCCCGAACGCCGAGCCTCATCTGCCGAGTTCGGTCGTCCTTCGAGCGCGGCTCGGCCTCGAACCAATGCACTTCATACTCGTGATACTGTCTCGAGGAACGGTTCGCAAACACGGTTATAGAATGGAGATTCGAGTAGTTATCGCGCCAGAGCTTCAGTCTTTGAACAAGGCCCATTCCCCTCACGCTCCCAAATCGATCTGTGCGGCTGTTGATATCAGACCAGACAACATCCACGTCGTAGTAATCGAGAAGCGTCTTGCCCCGCACATCCCCCTGAAATTGAACCGAGCTTTCGACGCTGGTGAACTCGTATTTTACCTGCACGACGCCGTCAAAGGTAACAGCTCCATCCTCGCCGGTGTATCTGATGCGATGGGGCACACGAAAGGTTAAAAAACGCTCCATATCGGCCGCCTCAGTATAGGGTCGGTGGCGGGCGTGGAGAGTATGAGGGTAGATGTCTTCCATCGGAACTGCCTCTCGCGTCAATTCATATTCTGAGCTAGGAAGGGGGAGAGGGGGATGGAGGGCGGTAGAGTAACGGCTAGGATTCACCCTGAAGTTTCTGTTCTTCTGGTTCAACGTACCAAAATGCTCGAGGCGTTCGTTCCGGTAGGTGCATTGCCACACTACGCGGCGGTTGTGAGACCCGATCACCTCCCACGGACCGAGGTACACTGTCTTTTCTCTCGTTGTATTCTCGTACAAGGTGCTAGGAAGTATGACGGGTGTAATCAGTATCCTCTTTCTCTCGGGTTGGCAAAATTGGCAGAGGTGTCAAGGGGGTATCTACATTGTGGCTTCATATCCGGGAGGGCCAAGGTCCAAAGGGCCGAGTTGTGAGGGCTGAGTAGAACCTTGTGAGCTGAGCGCGGAGACGGCAGAACCTCCAGAAGCACCTGACGTAGTCCAGGTCGAGTCTAGAGGGCTGACGTAAGGCTGGGAGTTGGAGGGGCCGCGGCTTTGGGAGGATGTGGCAAACGAGGAGGATGAGGACGAAGAGCCAGCCATGTTGTGAAGGTAAAGGTCTACCCGGTTCGAGGGCGTACGAGGAGTGAGCTGGGACACCGACAGCTCCTCCTCCTCCGTCTAGTTCGGCTTCTCTCCTCTTTCTATTCTGGAGACCCCAATACAAGTCAATGCTTCTTGAGTAGGAGGGTGTCCATGGCATAGCGGCTGGTGATTTCGGGGCAGTGGCAAGGGCCGCGCAAGGCGAGTGGTTCCGGGTAGCGTGTTGGAGAGGTGGCGATCTTCCGGCCGGAAGAGAGTAGAGGTATGTTCCCCGGGATAGCGATGGGGTTGCGGGACGACGCTGGGCGACAGCGGGGGATTGGGCCGACTTCATTCGCGAGGGCAGGAGAAGGTTGAGAGATGGGGGGTCTATCGGCGACCGAAGGTGTCAGGCATGAGGCGGCGCAGGGCGCGGAAGGGATCGTGTCGTGGGATTTCAATGGCGAAGAAATTGGGGAATACTTCTGGAAAGAGGGCGAGGTCGTGGTATGGAGTGCAGGATCCATGTCGAGTACCAATAGCTGCAGTGTGGTAGTCATGCGGGTGCCGCAGGTTGAGGGACAGGGCCCCGGGCTTCATCGGGGCATCTGGCCACAAACTCGACAGCGTGCGCAGGAGGCGGGCAGTTAGACGCACGTTGGGGAAGCGCATCCGTCAGCCAACACAGCTCAGAGATGGTGGCTGCGGGCTGCGGGCTGCTGGTTGTGTGGTCTGGTGGGAGTTTATCCCAAGGAAAGGTGTGCGGTATGTAGGAGATAAGCAGTAACTGGAATGCCCCGCTAATGCGAATGGACATGGACCTTGCTCATTTTCTCCTGGCTCCTGCTCCTGTTCTTGCTCCTGCTCTTGCTCCTTGGGCTAACCAGGTGGGGGCGGGCAGACACAGACGCAGGCGCAGAGATGAATGCACACTCCTTTTTTTTTTTCGTATATCCGGCCGGTCTATATGTACCCGTGTTGCCCCTCTGTTGCCGTTTCCGTTTCCTACCGTCTTAGCGTGGAGACACGAGATGCTCCACGAGTCAGGGAAGGGGCGAGGGAGAGAGTGCGTGTGTGCGTGTGTGTGTGTGCGTGTGTGTGTGCCAAAGTAACTTTGATGGTTCAGATAGTCGGCGATGTGGGTCTGGTCGGGACCAAGGAAGCTACGAGGGCCAAGTTTGGACCGGGGGACAGCTTACAGTCTGGGGGGTTGAGGATTGAGGATTGAGGATCGAGGGTTGAGGGCTTCACAATGGTTGCGAAAGTGAGCTTGATTTGTGGACGCGAACAGACAGTCGCATGGCTCGTCCGGCTGCGGTGTGGACTGAGAGCGCAGAGCGAGAAAACGAAGAAGAAAGAGTAAAAATAAAACTGGGGAAAAACCAGGCGTCAGCTCAATGCGCCACCAGCAAATGCTGCAACGGTTCGTTCTTCCCCGGCTCTTAGACACAGACACTCGACACCCCGGGCACAAGCTTCAAACTTTCATGTGTTCATTGATGCTCAAGGGCTGCACTTTGTAGTGCGGGTTCCTCGTAATATGATTACTTGTATACACTAATCATCAAATGCCTGGGTTGAGACTTGAATTGGACCCTCCCTTGAGGACCCTTTTCCGAAGCACGACATCACTGACAGGCGAGGTCAAATGGAACTTAACTTTTGCGTGGGGTTGGACCGGACAGCTCATTGCTACAATTGTACAATCGAGATCCACATCAATTGCTTTGACTTTGTGCCATTGCAGTTGTAGCTTGTAGTGTACTTTCGTACTTTGGAAAGGGAGATGGGACTCAAGGGAGGGGCTCAGATTGTTCTTTCCGCTTTGCGTTTGGCTTACACCGAAAACAATACTGCGTAATAGGCTGAGGTTTGCCCCCCACCAACAGCCTCTCTCCGCCTCCACATATTTCTGACCATTGATAGGCCGTTCCACAACCACGAGGTTGAAACAAGCCTTGCCACTCGTTGTTTCCGCGCTAGTAACCTGCACCACAGACCAGCCAGAGAAGGAATCAACGATGGCTCTTTCGCTTTTTTTCCATTTTTTCCTTCCTCAAATTCCTCCAAGCTACCTTTTCTTCCACCTGAACGGACCCTACACACGAAAAGTGGTACTAGGTTAGGCAACGTTGGTCTTTCGGGTCTAGCCTCGCTCCTCCCACACAATTGCAACACCCTAATGGTCGGTGCCTTGGTGATTTGCTTTCACAGGCAGACTCTTTTGTACACGCATCAATCGATTGATTGATGCCCATCCGCTTGCAGCTTTTATTCTCGTGATCGGGATAGTGGCTAACTCGGAACTAACGAGGGCGCGAGTCGTACGAAGGTCGAAGTCGGGAGAGGTGCACTTTACAAGGTAGCGACAAAATTGTATCAAATCTACCTCGGAATTGTTAAAGGCTCCGCTCCCATACTATGATTTAGTACTTCATAGTGCCACGGGCGTGACGCCAATTCCAGTCTCCCGGTTCCAGCAACCCTGCATGTTAATGCGATATTCGATGGCGTCCCCAGGGAACCGAAGCCGATCCTGAGAAATTACCCTTAGAACGCGCACTTTATGCTTAGTGTTCTTGCTATCCCCAACCTAGCCTGATCGTTGAGAGGATGCGCCGTGCGGTAAGGAAAAATGGAGCGATTGACATGAGTAAGTACATTGATATTGATATACGAAGTATGTAGTGTAGTACTCGAAGTAATCTACTTGTACGCTCTTTTGTAATGTACTGTAAGTACATGGATCAAATGGATTGATATCTTCAGGTCTCCTTCCACGGAGCACTCCGTAGTGTGCGATATGGCAAGTGCCGATTGGAAAATCTCCAGTCTAATGGACCGGGTACAAGATAAGAAGTGTAAGAGAGCGTCCGAAGGAGTTGTCCGTGTACCTACGGCTTGGTCTGGTCAGGACTGAGGACCCTGTTAATAAACTTAGAAAGAAGCATCAATGATCAGTGATTGAACCCGCCAAGCCCCGTCGATTGTTCGGGAAGCCCTACCCAGAGGATACGAAGTAAAGTTCAGGCCTTATAAAGATGTCCAGTTGCCCACGTGTGTGCAACATTTGTGTGTTCTGGGATGATGGCAATTAAGCCCACCCCGCTCATGTTCGTCGATTGGTCAATCCTCAGTACAACTGAAGCCCCGAGTTCTTGCTCGTGCTACAAGTACGAGACTCAGGTACTTCTGCGCATCCACAAGGAGCCTTAACAGTCTAGAAGTCTAAGGGTGGCAGGAGTGGGATTTATATCAATGTACAAGTATACATAAACCTGCCTCGTGAGTAGTTTATAGACCTAGACTCCATCCTTGCATCAATAATTGACTGGATTTGATCCCTCCAGCACGACACTTACGGTAAGCCTCCGCTGGTACGTTGGTCCGACTCTCCTCTACTCTCCGGTCTCTTTTGCCCGCAACTTCGAAGTATTCAGCGTGCCCTTCCTCCTGCAGACCCTGGTAACTCTGTCCCCTGAGCATAGTGTGGATTAATACCTCGACCTGAGAAGGAAAAAAAAAAAAAGCCTGATGAAGGAGAGCCCTCACTGCAATTACTATAGCTGCCGAAGCCTCACACGACTCTAACCTGCATCGACGCCGAGCCACTAGTCGAGATAGCTAAAAAGGGGACCTTGCTTGCTTGGAGATGTCAGGTGTGCCGTGTGGCTGGCACCCCGGCTTTCCATGATTCGAAAGCTCTCATTAAAACTCCCATCGAACCCCCCGTCTGTTTTCCGCGCTTGCGCAAAAGTCTGGGCACCAGGCGAAGAAGAGAAAAGAGCATCAATGGGAGCGCACATGTGGCCATCACCGCGATCCCTTCTTTCTGAGCCATCTCCCACCCCAGCTCTCTACTCACCGAGTCCGCCGATAAACACACTGCCTGCGCTGTTCATCCAGTTATAGCTCGGCCCATCTGAGGCCCTTTCTCGCCTTTCATGGACCTGACGAGACGGAATAACCGCGGGTTTCTGGGGTCTGACAGCTCCGCTCTCCCCCCACAGGATCGCCAGGTAAGTGGCCCGCGACCTCCCACTCACTCCAACGCGCTGAAAACCCGCGTTCGCCCTCGCCCCTCGTCCTCGTCCATCACGATTTGCGATTCACGAATGCACGCACCAAGCGCCCCAGGCTTACTTCGTGTCTGTAGGATAGGAGTCAATTGAGATATGAATTAGACTTGAATTCATGGAACCTCCGCATTTGGGGCGTCGCTGCCTCGGGTTTCCTGACCGACTCGTATGCGAAACCCCCCTCTGTCTTCTCTCTGGTCCCCTTGGATGAATCAACGTCGTACTCCTTTCTAACACCCAATTCATTCGCACAGCTACAACCTCTTCTCCACAAACGTGATATTCGCATCTATTGCGTTCGTATATTGGCCTAACGGCGGTAGATGGCATGGCCTAGTAATCAATCTTTGCACATTGATCGGCTCCGTCATCGGCCAATTCCTCTTCGGTTTCCTCGCTGATTACTATGGACGTACTCGTCTATACGGAATTGAGTTAATCCTCGTCATCATTTCCACGATTGGCGTCGCTACAAGTAGCTATGGCTATCAGGATATGTCATTTTTGGCCCTCTTCTCATGGGTATGTTTCTCAAACAACTGCCATATTGTCAAAGATCTTTGTGACAGCTAACACGAGTCTTGGCTGGTAGTGGCGGTTTGTGATGGGAGTCGGTCAGTTGTACCATATCACCAAGCAGCTTTTCCCATTCCGTTAACATTTAGAATAGGTATCGGAGGCGAATATCCTCTCAGCGCCGTAATCACTTCCGAATGGTCGAGTACAAGGTCAAGGGGACGGATGCTCTCTTCCGTTTTCATGATGCAACCCGTCGGCCAGGCCCTGGCCCAACTGGTGGGGTTGTGGGTTCTCCTCGGCCGTGAGAAGATGTATGGTCTTCAGGAAATGCAATGTGGTCTTAACACAAAGTATGATGAAGAGTGTAGGAGGATCGTCGATGGAATCTGGCGCATCGTCATCGGGTCCGGTGCCGCCCCGGCCCTGCTCGCCATCATCTTCCGCTTCTTCCTCTACGACTGCGGTCTTTACAGCCTGGAGGTGAAGAATAGGGCCGGGACAGCTTTGAGAAATACCCAGCGAGTATACGGTGCACCTCCCGAAAGTATCAATGGCTTCGCCATGCATGCCCATGGGGACATGTACGGCAACCGCCAGAGCGCGCCGTCGCAGCCCATGCCCGTGCAGTTTTCCAAGGCAGACTTGTACAAATATTTTATCAAGGAAGGGAATTGGTACTATCTTCTAGGTATGTCATGGGAAAAAGAAAGAAAGAAAGAAAAAAAAAAAAAAAACGGCAGAAATTTCCAACCTAATTTCGATATGAGCCCGCCCCTTTCTAACATGGAGTCTTTTTAGGTACCGCTGCAACATGGTTCATGCTTGACGTATCGTTTTACGGTCTCTCCCTAGATAACAGAGGAACCTTGTCCGATATGTGGGCGACGACCCAGCCTTTGGAACTAAACGAATCACTCCCGTGCTGGAATTCCTCTCTCCCTGGCGGAAACTCCACTGTCCCCTCCTGGCGGGAAAACGGCCTTCCGGTCTGGCAGACCGATTCGACCCAGCCGTGCAACACACTTTACGATGTCCTCCTGGAACAAACAAAGCAGTATCTCCTGACCGTCTCCATCGCTTCGATTGCGGGAAGCATCGCGTTCACCATTTGTGTCAACAAGATCCCTCGGAGGTTTTGGCTCACGGTGTCCTTCTTCGTCCTTGCGATCCTCTTCGTCATCACGGGTTGCGTGTATTACGGTGTCAACAAGAGTTCTGGAGCACCGGCAACAGTGGCATTTGTCGCATTTTGCCACTTTATGTTTAACTTCGGTAAGTGGGCTACAGAATTCGGAGAGCATTGATTAGGATGGCCGGCCCTGTTCCTTTCCCTTTCTTTTTTTCCCCTCCTAAAATGTTGTTCGAAGGATTGTCCTTCTAATCCCTTTTTTTCCAGGTGCCAACACATTAACTTTCATTATCCCTGCGGAAATATTTCCTACGTGTTACCGTGGCACATGCCACGGGATCTCCGCAGCCGCCGGCAAGATAGGCAGCATCATCGCCGTCCTCATCGTCTCCGGCATCAACGCCTGGTACACGAGCGCCACGAGACAAGGCCTCATCTTCCTCCTCTTCGGCTCGTTCGTCGCCATCGGTGCCGTCTTTTCCTGGGCGTATCTCCCCGACCCGCAGAGATGGGTCGTCGGAGACGACGGCAAGCGGTATCTCGAGTCCAAGACCCTCGAAGATCTCGGTGAGGGCCGGCAGAAGGCTAGGTTGGCGGGCGAGGTCATTACGATTGAGGGCAAGTGGGAGGAGTTTCTTAGGAAACGGAGGGAGAAGGCCAACGCGTCGCGGACTAGCGATGATAGTCAGCCCTAGCGAAAAGGGTGGCTTTTCTATGTGAAGGATATATATAGCATGAGGTAGGGTACAGACTTTTATTTTATATCCGAAGGAGGCATGTTTTTTTTGTTTTTCTAGGTCGTGATAGATGGGTAGCTTGGCCTGACTTTTATTCCTTTACGGGTTTGTTACAATCATGTACAACAGCAGCAATGTCACATAGTATTCAGATTCGATGGCTCAAATAATTGGTGGATACAGGAGAGCAAAAACAAAAAGGCATCTTGGACAGCTTCTGAATTGTCATTTTATTTCAAGTCTTGGAATCGAAGTCACGAACCAATGCGTCAGGATTTGAGCAACTGAAAAGAAAGAGAACTCCAGAACCGATACCCGCCACTCAATGTAGAGAAACACTAACAACGCCCGTCCATTAAAATCTGCTTCTTCCTCTTCTTTCTTTTTTCCCCCCTTCTGGTCCAATCATGACCGCTGAAGCAACCTGTTCAAAAAAAAGAAAAACCGCCCTTCTTCGCCTTCCCTGTCCAAAAAAAGAGCGCAGAAAATCCAGCAATATCCAGCGACGCGGCGGGAAAAGAAAATTAAAACACAATTCGACATGGTGATACACATAGATAGGGCAAGAGGATGAAGAGGGGGGAGTTAGGGACGGGACGTCTTAAGAACCGTCGAAGAAAGAAAAAGAACGTAGATACAGCAAAGTAGGAATATGATGTCGAAAACCTTTTGCCCTCGAGGTGAATAAAGACCGGCGAAGATGAGCAAAAGTGGGAGGGAGAGATCGAGAAAATAGGTTAACAAGGCCGGAAAACTCATTGCGAGCCGGGTATCGGGCGAGAAGAGAAGGGCGGAGCGAAAAGCGAAAAGAGAGAGTGGGAGCCAAAGGGACGGCCCATGCCTTAATTACCCGACTCCCAGGAGGAAAGATCCATCGCATCCATGGGCCCCATATTCATGAGCGACCGCAAAACACCTTCCGCGACGGGCTCCATGCCTTGCTGGCCGGGCATATCGCTCCAGCCATTAGCCATCCCGAAGTCCGCCATCGCCGGCGGCGGGACGGCGTACCTCTGGTTCGGAGCGATTCCGGGATTCGAGATGCCGAACGCGTTCGTCCCGTAGAAGTTTGCCTGCGCGCCGTCGACTCCTCCCGGTTGCGACGGGATGGTCTGATGCGTCGGCGCGGGGCTGGCGTTAAACGAGTTACTCCCGGAGCCGCCAACTTGACCGCCTACGGACCGGCTCTTGCTGGGGTCTGACGCGTGGCTCGAGTTCGGTGTTGGGCCGCTCGATTGCGCGCCAGGTGAGACGGATATATCGTTCGAGTCGCCGCTGCCTTCGCTCTGGACGAAGCCAACCATGCCCGCCGATCCCGGTTGCATCACCGGCATCCCTTGCATCGGCATCCCGTGGACAGACGCCGCCTCCCGAGCAGCGCCCATTTGCTGCTCTGTCATCCACGATTGGTTTCCGAAGTTTTGGCGCTCCGGCGTTAGTCCGGTGCTATTCTGCCTCTCCACTTCAGGGTCGACAATATTAGGCGCGTTCCTGGGATCGGCGTCATCCTCCTCGGCCCTCAAGAAGTGGCATTGGTTCCGGTAGGCCATGATGCCGCCGACGCCGTCCGGGTTTTCGCAATTCCGCACAGCCTCACTACTTGGAGCTGAGAACTTTGATGCAGGCTAACATTGAATACGTTAAATCTCGGTAATAGGAGTATGAGAAGAAGGACTTTTACATATAATGGAGGATGAGGGTAGGAAGGGAAAGGAGCCGGAGAGTGGGTACTTACACTATCGGTACTACGGGGAAATGCCGTCTTCAGTTTTGGAATCCTCGTCGCAAGAGCTTCTAGATCGACATCGAGCTGAACAAGGAACGACTCGGTGAGTGGATTTTTCCTCTTCAGCGCGTTCATCGCCGAAAGGAGGAACCTCAGCGAATCTGCCGTTTGGCTGTCGTCTGGGCGACTCTTAAGATACTGAACGAAGACGCGCGCCGCTACGTAGAGGCAGAAGCACACAAAAGGGTTGATCTGTTTCCGTGTTCTTACGTTAGCTCTGCTGAATGAAGATCTATAATTCTCCTTGTGGTGTCTCATTGATTGATGTCCGGTTGCTTCGCAACGTACCGAAGAAAGATCTGTATGGGAGATCATTCGCATGATGCTGGCGATCTCGTTCGCCGCCGTTATACACCTGACCTTGCTCTCCGAGCTAACGGAACCAGGTAGTTTGTGTTTGTCGGCCTTGAATATTGCAGCCTGGTGGAGACATATTGTTGACGTGTGAATGCTCATGTTAGTAAAGACGATGTTAGGGTTGCTCATCCCCGCAGGGAGCTTCAGTTGAGGTGGGAGACAGAGTGACGTGTTGAGCAGGATATGGTCCATCTGCCTGTGTCGCTTCCAAAATTCACCGTTCAGATCATGGTCCCGATCGTCCGGATCAGGCCTATGGAGGTGGATTAGATTCCTGCCGAAGAGGCTGGCCATCAACACTATACTCCCGAAAGATGACAGCTTCGTGGCGCCGGAAGGGCTCATCGCATCTTGCAAGGATTGAGTCTGTTCAGGACGGCTCATCTCGAAAGCTTCTTCTGACGCGGGCAGATTTGTCATGATATCCCGCTCGTCAACCGACATGGGCCAGCCGGTTCCGATGCTCGCGTATCGGTCCTCGCAGAAGGCCATCCAAAACGTGCGCCGCCGCTCCTCCCGCTCCGTCCAGTCTCTAGGTGGTGGTAGGCATTGTTTCACGTCGAGGCCTGCACCATCTAACCGGTGAAGCCCAACCCTGTCGAACACGGCGAGCAGTGAGTATCAGCTCAACAGATTGCCGAGATCAGATATAAACCGACCAAGCGAAGGGGAGAGAGGAGAGAGTTAGAGAGGGTGGAGGGGGGTCTTACATCTGACATAACCTAACAGCAGCGCCCGTGTTCATCCACGCTCTTGGAAAGTACATCATTTTGAGTTCATAACACGCGAGAAGAACGTGGGTCTGACAATGGGCCACAGATATCATGTGCTCTCCATAACCCTTGATATAGTCGGCCTCCACGTACTTCCTCGCGCGCTGATAGAAGAGGTCCTTCAAGTCGTTGTACTTGTCGGTGATGGAACACGCCAATGTCCATATCGCGTATCGTAATGCAACTGGAGGCCGTTGATTGGGGGCCCTGATTCGAGTTAGTGGAACGGAATTACTAGACCGCCTAGGCGGCGATGGATATTCGAGAAATGGCACGTACAGGTTCATGGCGGCAAGATATCTGTATTTATGGATCATTGGCACGGATGGATGTATCTTTTCGAAGTATAGTTGGTGTCTAGCAGTCGACATATATGTTAGCGATCTCATATCTGTCGAGAAATCCGGGAGAGCAAAAGAGGGGATGTCGTTTGAGGGGGGAGGAAGCTAGCTAACTTGGGGGCATTGACTTACAGCTCGTCGATAGTATCTTGTGTAGGAAGCGGCTCCTCAAGACCTAAGCCAATCATCTCCCAAGTGAATGTGCCATTCATATTGTTCATATTCATGGGCACGTTGCCATTGAAGTTGAACTCCTCCACCGCCGCGGTCTGCGGAGACTCGCCGTTAAACTGCCACCGGTCCATGTCTCGGTCGCCCGTCATCGGGATAGAGGGGTTAGGAACGGCAAAGTTCGGTGTCACGCCCGGTGGTTGAGACCGGCCAACGCCATTTTCAAGCGGAATCGGAATGGATTTAGAAGGGTTTGCGAGGGCTGCGTTGGGTTCCTGCGTCTTCAGAAGCGTCTCTACCTGCTCTACAGTCGTGCGTTAGAATACAGAACGACGGGGCATAGGGAGAAACCGATCCGCATCGTTTCTTACTTAGTCTCTCCTCCAAAGCCTTCACGTAGCCGCGTTTGGGCCCGCTCTTTCTCCGGACCTCGTCGTACGCGCAGGAGTGCCCGAGTCGGGAGCAGGTACTACAACTTGGGCGCACCCCATCGCACTTTAGTTTTCTCCTCCGGCATATCATACAGGCGAGTCTTTTCGGCTTCGGAACGCTAGAGTTGTCGGTGGGCTCGCGGGCTCCGTCGGTGTTGGGACTGCGAGGTCGCTTCTGCGACGGGGCCGGGATCTCCACGACGTCATTTTCGGGAGGAGTTGTCGAGCTTGAGGACATGTCCACGGGATCTCTGGGAAAACAGGGCAATGGAGCAATGGATTGGGTGGGGAGACGGGGGTTTCACGGGGCGGATGTGCGAACAACGGCTCGATCAGGGGACAAGGTCGGCCGATCCGTCTTGAGCTACAGTCGCGGCACCAAGGCTAGCCAGACCAACAGAGTGATAGTGGAGAACCATGCAATATCCAGGTTTCGGGCGAACAGTAAAGGCCGTATAGGAATCGTCAAGGTCAGACCGGCGCAAAAGAAGGCAGAATGATGGTGGGGCTGCACAGGTGATATACGGAGACTGGGCTCGAATTGAAGTGGGTGATGTGATGTGCTCGAGGGGAGCTCGTCGTTATCGTCGTTTGTCGTCGTTAGCCGCGGCGGTCGTCGCGAGTATTCCGTGTTCTCTCGTCTGCTCGTTCACGCGGCGTGTAAGTTCATCAATGATGCTGAGGAAACCAGTCTAGAATTCTGCATTGCCTAACATGACATTCAAATGCCATACAAGTTTGAAAAATGGAAGGCCTGGTTTTCTGCGCGGTCATAATCAGGATCCACCAGCCACTGGACTCGACCACGAATAAAGGGCAAAGGAGGGGGGTTGTACAATTGTAAGTAACACTGAAGGGTGCCAGGAAAATGGACTGGAAAATGAGACTGTGCAATTCAATGCTTCTATACTTCGTATTCTTTGAACTTTGGACGGGTACGAAGTACGAAGTACAGTACTTGACATTTCCCTTCAAGTAAAAGTTAGTAGGGTACAGTCAACCTCAACCAAGAACATTAGACCAGTGAAGTCGACACCCAACAGTGAGCCCCCAGAGTGGCTGTTACACAGTGTTAATAGACCTTAATCCAAGAGTAGAACACATTGCTGACACTGTTTCCCTTCCAGCATCCATCCTTTGTTCACCCCTTCGTACCTTCGTACGAAGTACTTCGTAGTGATAGTGCAAGGTACCTCTTGGGCTTGCACGAAGTACATCCTCCAAGACTGCTCTGCTCTGCTCTGCTCTGCTCTCCTCTACTTCTGCTGCCGGTGATGTCTCTGCATTGGCTTGATATCATCATCATCTTGCTGCCTATCTTGGTACCACGCCCATTCACGCTGGTACGAAGTAGAAAAAAAGCATGTGGCCACGACAGACAAGGTTTCTCAGAGAAGCGGATGCGCTCCTCGCGGCGCGAGGACCTCCCAGCCAGCTTTCTGCCTTGAATCATTCATCCATGATTTCCCTTCAGCACAGCGCCTCACGGAAGAAGAAACAATGACCTCCTCGACCAAGAGAGAATTTCTCGGGACAATTGGGTATTGTCGAGTGATGCAACCAAAGATGCAGTGGCAGTGGTAGTGGTATTGGTATTGGCAGTGACAGTGACACCTTGGTAGAGTTCATTGATGTTCATCAATGTTCCATCCAACAACAACACAGGTTTCCTCTAAGCCCGTTCCCTCGCCAATCACTTCTCCCAACACAGCCCCCCCATGAACCCGAGGAATACGCCGCCACCGCTCGGGACGAAGAGGTGAGGTGTGACTTCCAGGGCTATAGCACTAGAGTAAGAAGTACCTATCACACACTGCATGGGTTTGGTCAAGTACGAAGTACTCGACTGTAAACTGTACAGCCCCAGAGCATTAATAATACTCGGCAGACCACCCAATCGAGAAATCCATCAATGTACATCCCGTCGGAGTGGTACTTTCACGCTTGGTACATTTGATCAATGCTACGAGAACCATTTGGTTGTTCTTAAACAGACACTCTACTTCGTAGACACAAGTAAATCTATTCATAAATGCGTTCTCCTTGACAGGGAAAACAATTGAGAAATTTCATTCGGTCCATTCACAGTCGGCATTGCTCTCTCCAGACCAGGGAGCATACCAAAATAGCATCCAACAAGCTCAGTTCAGGGTTCCGAGATTGACGAGACTCCAAGATAAACTAATTTAACCTACCAGCACCAGCGAAGACTTTTGTTCCAATGCATTGCAGATCTCATTTAACCCCTCAATCTCCAACCCTGCCTCTGCATGCGGTGATACAGTGTTCACTACTTCGTACCAAGGAGATATTAATAGAATCCGCACCCATCAGTGCCACCACCATGACAGGACCAAGCATTGGTTCCCTGCAAATGTAAACTAGAAGTATATGGCGAATGCTGAGGACGGAGTAATCATGCAGCAAGAAAGAATCTTGGAACGAACGCCATATCAAAGTATGAAGTACCACCCTCGACTTTGGGACGAAGAACACGTACATGGTAATTATTGAAGAACTTGAGCCGTTGTCCAGTCCTTCGTAGGATTTATGCATATTACGAAGTATGCGTGGGCATATTCACCAAGCTGGCCTACTGTTACCACCGCAAGAAGCTTAAAGACCCCCCAAATCAAGGTAATTGTGGTTACTTCTAGGGTTGCACCACTCCCCACGGCAAGACAATTCGTGATCACAAGGCCCGCTCCATGAGTGACAGCTGGCAAGCAAGCCATTGTAGTCTGCCTTGGACACATGTTCCCAGGGGATGAAAAAGTCCCATCGCTGGGCTGTTGGGCTGCCAGTCTCTCGGGAGTCCTTGGTATGAAGCTCCCCCCCCCCCCCCCTTTTTCCGTCGAGCGCCGTATTCATATATGGCCATACCATTGGATTATCTCGCGCCGATGTTTGGAACTACACCTGTCGTGCAGCGCAGACCTTTCCTTGTGGTCCCCGGATGCCACGGAATAGCAAATACCTTGGTATTCTCGTGTCGCTCTTGATGGGTTGGCAGCACTCGTGAACTGCTTTCAGACGAGAAAAAAGAAAATGGGTGAAAGATATAATCCTTCGTCTAGCGGCGGTCCGAGTCTACGCCAACAATCCGTAGGACGCCCAGGTCACTATACGCCAGGCAGTATCTCGTCGGAGCCCACGAAACGATAGGGCAGGGCCCCGCCGTCTTATAGCTGTGGACCAGATCCCCCGTCTCCGTGTGGCAGATTTCCAGGCCAGAACCTGCCCACGTCATTAGTCTGATGTCCTGGTGTGCCAACCCGAAATCCACATCACGTACCTTCGTCACTTCCACCCACTATATAACTGCCATCAAAGGTGAAGCCTATATTCGGTCAGCTTCTAGTCACACAAGCTGCAAGCACAACGGAGCGTCGGATGTGTAGAGGAGTTCTCACTTATACTCCGTACAGGCCCGACCATGTTAGTGATCGTCCTCTGGCAGATCCAGTCGGCGGTGTCCCAAAGCGCAATAATAGAATCTGATCCGCCAGTGGCCAAATATCTGCCGGTCGGTTGGAGTTCCGTGGTCAGGCAAGATGACGTATGGCCATGCAACATAAACTCGGTCCGAGGCTGGCCCTGGTAATTTAGATGAAGAACAGGTTCAAGGTCAGGATATGACAGTATCCGTGTCTTGCCCTCTCCTGTTGTCACGAATACCCTTTGTCCACTCCAGCAGAAAGATATCTGGTTGGTTTGGCAGGGTTGCTGGTGAGATGAAATGGGGTTATTTGAAGTTGGTGAGAGAATGAACAGATTATCAGCCTATGGAAGCAACTTGTTAGAAAGCCTCTTTGTTTTGTTTCTTTCAATACCAGAAGAACAAGCAAGATATGAGCCAGTGACAAGCCAGCAGTTCAATATATTGGAAGTCGTGCTCCTTTTGAGGAACACGATAATCATGGTACCAACCTTATTTCCAACAATTAGCGAGCTACCATCAGGTGCCCAGGCCAGAGTGAATGCCTCGCCTAGACCTCTAACTTCGTTCACACAGTTCTTGGTCCTGACATCCCAGAACTTCACAATGCCATCATTGCTGACACTGCAAAGTTCTGCATCCTTGACGGGGTTAAATGCTACTTTTTCTATGGGAGCCGAGTGTCCCTTGAGCTCAGTAGAAAACCGGGCATTAGGTTTCTCGGGGTTCCCTAACAGGAGAGTCTGTCAGTCGGAAGCTAGGGTCGACTGCCCAAAGAACGAGAGTGCGAATGTAAACAGCCTGTATACACACAGCTACACAGTGATGGACTCACAAACTCGGAGTGTCTTATCAGCAGCCCCAGTAGCGACTAGGGTTCCCAGTGGGTTCCAAGAAATTGACCTCAAACTATACAAGGCGCTATTAGGCATATTCGAGTTCGAGATGGCTTACTGGACGGGGCTTTCCACCTACCCATGGGACATGACACCGCCCCCTCTTGTGGAACTTGGGTCATGGTATGTAGTGCTTTTGAGGCTACCAAAGGAGGCTGAGAACTTGTCTTTCGACAAGCTTTGGCGTGGTCGTAAAGGAGCCATGGTTGTCACTGCTTCAACCAGATTCAAGCTCGAGTATCAATTCCTGGGGGTGTGCTTCGTAGTCTTAAGAAGACCACAGGAAGCCTGGAAAGCAGCACGGGCTCTAGAATCTCTCCCTGCTCAAGAATCACCGAATATGCCTGGTACACGTACACTAGATGACTAGTGAATGGGCATACTCCCTCTACACTTCCACCACGAAGTCCTCTGGTGGCCAAACCTACCTTTGAGAGCGTTAGACGCGCCCAATAATGACTCGGCCTCGATCTCAGGGAGAGCCAGAGAAGATCGCAAATTTGTGATGGATAAAAGGGAAATGTCCTGGCTTCAATGTGCTGGCTTTTACTTTTCAATGCTGGGTGTGAAGGTACGAAGTAGTCAAGTGGGCAAATGCTGTGAGAGCCTTCTGGAGGATTGGACCAATGCAGTGTCGTTCCTGCCAGTTAATGTTGGTCTTGGTTTGTATGTACGTACCAAGGTAGGTAGTGTACATTTGGTGCAGGCAATTGCTTCAGACGCGGGCACGTGATAGAAAGCACCAGCACCATCCCACCACACCAGAGCACAACCCCATAGCCAGGGTGTAGAGTTCGAGCGACGTCAAGGACAAGAGTCAAGTACAAGAGTCAAGTACAATGCAATACCAAAAGTATATCATTGATCTTGATTGCATTTTACTCCTACTAAAACGTCTACATTTGATACCTCTTCATTATGTTCTTACTGCGGGTACTAAAATGACCTCGCGAGAGTTCCCGGCTCCTCGGCGCCTCTACATCTTCACCTGACATCAATGGGATGGGCACTCTATCTTCCAGTCACCGGGCTTCACCCGCCTCATGCATACCGGCAGCTTACAGCCCGACAGGTCCTCGGCTCAAAGTGACAGGCGCGAGGATGCCGTTGGAGCTAGGGACTGGGTAGCTAGAATGGGCTGGATAGCGGAAAGCTTCTCAGCCATGCCGCGGAAGCTAGCGACTATGACGTTTGCCTCGGGCGGTGAAACAAAGCCGCCGGTTGTTGCTGTGGTGGTCGGCGAAGCAGGGGACGAAGTTGCCAGAAGGGAGGGTGGGGTTGTCAGGCTCAGGTGGCTCGGCAAGGTTCAGGATCCCCGATGAGGCTACCTCCCTCGGGTCCTTCGCCTCGGGTCCTTCGCCTCGGGTGGGCGCCGGATCCATTCGGGTCGGCCGACGTGTAGGGCGGCCGGCTACGGCACGTAGACTCGTTGTAGACGCCGTCGTACTTCCCGTAGTTTTTGCCACCAGGACCGCAGTTGGTAGTGCAGTTGGTTAGGCAAACATAACCCGAGCGGCAGGTCGGCGAAGGCGGGTTGTGTCTGATGGTGACTGGGGGAGGGAAGGGCACACTTCATTCAGGGCACGTAATGCTTCGAATCTCCGCATTATCCCTTCCACAGAGGGAAGCTCTTCCATTCCGCCTTAGTGTTCGCCTTTGCGTCTGGCCAGATACTTCGTATGATGGGTTCGTAAGATGGGTCTACACCTCCCTTTAATATCTCTTCCGCAGCCTGTCTCTTCGCGGCTCCTAGCTCCGTCAGGTGAAACTCCTTGTCATGCCCTGGCATTTCATTCCGGACCTTAACCCATCCCGACTTTAAGCAGTTGGCAATGAGCTCGAACTCACCATCGAGCCACATGGGTCTTTGACATTCACCTACGAATACGGGAAGAACCTTGAGCGCGCGTGGCGTTCCGTGCGTTCCGTGAGAAGATACGCGGTTGAAGATGTCCTCTGCAAGATGGGAGTCCACGGCGGCATTGATAAAGGTTTCACGAAAGTATTTAGAGTGATAGCCAAGTTGCCTAGTACTTTCGTCGTCGCACTCATCGTCACTGTCGCCATCAACATATGGCTTAGAACAGTCTAGGAGTAGGCTAACGCGATCTAATTGACGTAGTTTGCCAATAGCACCATAAATACGTGCCTCGTCTTCGTTGCCTTGAGATCGGGGGATAAGGAGCTCGAGATCTTCGAGACCCAGACAAGCTTCAACTAGAGCTTCGACATGGCTACACGTAAGGACGAAGGGTTCCCCGTCCCCTAACTCGCTCCCCCGTGCCTGCTTAAGTCTAAGTCCCCGCAACGAACGGCCGTGACAGCGGAGGATGACACTAAAGGTCTCAGCGGCAAAGACGCCATCGAGGCTAAGTTGGGTAAGCTGGGGCAGCGAGGCTAGTACCTCGGCAACAGCACCATCAAATTGATCTTGCTCATGACTTTCGGCGACATACAACAGCATGCTAAGACACCGAAGCGACTTGAAGCCTTCTGCCCTGGATATCGCAGATAGGGCTTGTAGTGCAGATAGGTGAGTGCCTAGTGACCAGAGGTGGAGCGAGCGTAACGCGCCAAAGTCCACATGGCTGTGCCAGTCCGTTATTGTCAAAGAGGACATGGTTCTGTTGCCGCCAAGGGCTAGCGCCTCTAGCGTACCCTTACGAGTCTGAGTGGTGTTACTACTTGGAGGGGGATCCCCGTGGAAGAACCCTGGCCATGTAGGCTTTGGATGGAAGATGGCGTTCGCATGATCAAGGGTTGCGCTAGGCGACTTCCAAGTCACCGAAACAGACTTCAGACCGGGCGCCAACCCAGCGGCCATACGGAGAAGCGCCTCTCGGTTGAAGCTAGGGTAGCCGTTTGAAGTATACTCGGATGACGAATCTACAGCACGCACGCTGGTCAAGCACGGTGAAGTAGCCAGAAAGTATTCGTCAGCGTCGATATCGTGAAGCTGTGTCCTGGGTTGGTAGAGACTCCGTAGACTGAATGTGTGTACGTGCAGGCGGACACACTGCGGATGGCTGTTCAGCGCCGAAAGTAGGGAGGCGGGAATTTGAGTACCGCAGGCGTACACGACATCTCCGAGACAGGTGAAGTTGGGGATAAAGTTGACCAGAGGGGACCAGGCTTCCTTTCCACTTGCTTTTTTTTCTTCCTCCGTCGGGACCTTGTCGAAGGGCAGAAATGCGGCAGCCTTCAGGGGACGAAGAGCCCAGAAATCGTCATTGCCCTCCCAAACACCGTCATTACACAGGGCGTCGTCGGGGTCACTATTCCAGACAGGCCGTCTCTGCTCGCCATCTAGCGACATATACCCGCGAATCTCTAGTCTCCGAACGCATCTCGCCCTATCGCTGGCTTGGAATAATCTCCACCATTCTTCGAGATCCTGGCGCAGCTTTGCCCCATCCTGTATCTCGAGGTATATCGTGTGAAGGCGGAACCTCGACGTCGCGATAGAGAGTTTCTTACTAGTTGAGGAGAGTGCGAATAACCCACGCCTTCCGAGCTTTCCCGCTGCTGCTAGATGCTCGCATACCCCATCTAATACAATAGAGGGGAGACCTTCCAAGGCGCAGTATACCGAGGCCGGAGGAGAAACCATTGTTAGTAGCGTAGCCAGAGAGTAAAGTGCGGGGTTGAAATAGCAGCGTGGGGATGAAAGTGCGCTGTGTGGATCAATTGATGTGTTGGTCTAGCTTTAGACGGTCACCGATCAAGGATCAATGTGTTGGTCATTGATGCTAGAGGCTCTTGTTCTCTTTTCATTGACGGATTGGGCCAATTAATCCGTGTTCATCAGAACTGGAAGCCATCTTGGCCGTCAGATAATCGCGATTCTCAGCGAAATGTAAAATATATTAATACACGAATATGATGAGCTTGTTTATAACAATTGTGCTTTCGAGAAAGACTGAGGACTTCGTCGTAGTTCGTCCAATTGGATGAAGTACTTTGTACTAATCTAATCTAATCTAATTCAACGTCAGTGTACGAAGTAAGGCTGAGGTGGAGGGGCCTGGCCAGGTCAGTAAACTCCTAAACCATTCCCCAATAGAGCCTCCAGCCTCCAGCATCCCCTTCCTCGACGGCCCCTCAAGTTCTCAACCGTCGGTGCAGTCAGTGCTCGCGTCAAATCCCCCAATGGCGCCGCGACAGGGCATTTTCACTGCCAAAGGAACATTGAAGCCTCGGAACGACCCCAGTGCTCCCTAACCAGGCATTTACGAAGTCATCATCTAGGTAGCTACCACCGCCGCCATTCCCGCACGACACATCCGATTCCGAACCAAGCTGGCCCTGTCGCCAAGCGCCATCACCTTCATGCCGACATGTATTGGCCCATTGGGACCCCCAAAGCCTTTGCCACCTGCAACAACATTGCTCCCGCTTCCATCTACATCTCTCACGATGGCGCTTCAAATCCTAGCTCCCCCAGTCTAGCGTCTCCTCAGTTTCTCGCCCCCCCAAATGAACGATCACAAGGTCCATACGCAGACGAAGCCGAAGACCAAGCCCCGAAGACACCCCTCACCCCTATAACTCCTGCCGTCCGCCCCATAGAACATGACGATTTCGGGGGCGCGGCGCAAACCCCGTACTCCGGGCACGCTGATGTGCCCAAGGCCATAGCTACCAAGGAGCCCATACTAGCCCTCAGGGTCTCGCGGACCGGCCACATTTTCGCCGTCATCACATCGACTACGATGACGCTCTGGCAAACAAAGGTACGGCATGGAGAGGGGTTTATCATTATTCCCCTACACAATTTTACGCCCTAGCCTAACTTTCGATATGTTTGCCGCTCTAGCCTACGGTTGTCCTCGCCGTTGTCGTCCGATCCGAGACTTCTCTTGCAACTTACGGAAATAATATCGGCCTTCTGTTACGCCCCGACGGCGCCATCATCGTCATACATACTAGTCTTGGGTACTTGATTACTTACTCTATGGCCGCGGATCCGGACGCACGAGTTTACCGACCACACTTCCCTAATTACCACAATGTGCAGAGACGCCGCCAGACCCATGCTGGGTCCGCCGGCGGCTTTGCTCCTGACCAGTTTTTATGGGGCCCCGGGGAAGGGGCAGGGGTTAAGGATACGAGCGTTCGTTTTCGAATGGTAATCAAGGTCGATGCCGGTATCGAAAGCGCCCTTGCGTTAGATGATGAGCTGGTTGTCGCTACCCGCAAGCCGGCGGCGATACAATGTATTCGATGGTCCCCGGACTCGACAGGGAAGCAGACTCGCACCGAGATATTGAGTCGCATGAATTGGATGGACAAGAAAGCCAGTGTAATCCAGATGACCTACGATCGGCCCATGAACTTGATGACATGGGTCACCGGAGACGGCCAGGTTTACGCCGTTCAGCGTCTCCATTCCTCGGGGACAGCATCGGCATCCAATCATCCGGCGGAGTCAGAAACAAAAAGGCTATTCAAAGGTCACTGTTTCCACGAACCCCAGGATTCGGGCAGTCGCGCTCTCCAGGCAGTCATCAACGCGAGGTTTTCTCTAGTAGCCGTTGGCTGCAAGGACGGAGTCGTACGGGTTTACTCTGCGAAGGATTATTCCGGCAATATTCCTCCCTCCCACACACATAGCGTTCCGGTGTCCAACTCCATAACTGGAAAGCTCACGACCCTCGCGTATTCAACCGATGGGTATTGCCTCTTCGCCGGGTTCGAGAGAGGGTGGGCAACATGGAGCGTATACGGAAAGACGGGAAGCCACACCTTCGATGTGGACCGAGCCGTTTCCACGGGCGATGAAAACGAATGGCTCGCGGGGGTAGACGGCGCAAGTTGGATAGGTGGCTCATCCGAGATTTTGCTCACCAATGACCGCAATGACACGATATGGATTCTTGAAATGGCGCGAAGTGCCGTGTCGAGCTGCTACACGTCGTCCAATATTTTTCGTACCGTCCTCCAAACGTCAACTAGCGTCTCGGTATATCGGGGCTATGACTTGCCAGACCTGACGACGATATCAGCGGAGCCGTTTCTTTGGCACACCGCCAAGATTCCGTCGCTATATCTCCTAAACCAGTGGCCGATACGCTCTACCGTGATTTCCCCCGACGGCAGGTATGTCGCCGTGGCAGGGCGGAGAGGCCTGGCTCACTACAGCGTGAATAGCGGACGATGGAAGACGTTTACGGATCCCACCATGGAGAACGAATTCCAGGTCAAGGGGGGAATGTGTTGGTACCAGCATATTCTCGTTGCCGCCGTGGAGGCTAATAAATCGTATGAACTCCGCCTCTACTCTAGGGAGGCCCCCCTAGATAACTCGCAAGCTCTTCACATCGAGCGCATCCCAGCACCAATCGTGCTAGTCACATCCTGCGAAGACGACTCGGTACTGGTTTATACACATGACAACCTACTCCACCACTTCATACTTACTCCCGTTTCGGGATCGGTGCGCCTGGTTCAAGTTGGCCAGATCGCCTTCCACGGAATTGTGCGGTCGCCAGCCAGGGTGCGAGGGTTGAGCTGGATTCTTCCCGAGCGCCACCTCGCCGAAGGAGATCCGTCGCAAGACGTGACTGTCGCCTCGGTGCTATTCCTCGTTGATGGGAAACTGGTACTGCTGCGTCCGTCGGTGTCCGAAGAGGGCAATCTCAAGTACGACATGAGAGTCATCGCGCAGAACGTGGAGTTCCACGCCAACATGCGCGATGAACCGTTCTCCGTGCTAGGGCTCCCGCAGCACCAAATTGATGACAACCAGCAGCAGTTGACCACCACGATCGGCGGCGGAGTCAATCTACGGTCCTCGCTTTGGGTGTTTGATGGAAATGGCCTCAAAGTCTGGAGCGAGGTTCAAGACGTGTTAGACGCCGTGTCGGCGGAGCATTCGCAAGCGTTGCCCGATACGGTTTATATTCCCATGGATTTCTATCCATTATCGATGCTTCTCGACAAAGCAATCGTTCTTGGTGTCGAGTCGGAACTTGTCCAGCGGCGGGATATCAGTTTCTCATTCTTCCGCTTCAATATAAGGGTAAGTGAGCAACTATCTCCTATGAGTCAACCTAAAAAGGAACGCGAAACTAATTTTTTTCTTTTTAATCCGCCTCTTTTTTATAAAGACACATTTGTTTTTGTCGGACATGCTTCGATACTATCTCGTTCGGAATATGAAGATAGAAGCTCTTTATCTCGCGCAGCAGTACGAAAGTCTAGAATACTTCCCGCACGCCCTCGAGGTCTTGCTGCACAACGTCCTAGACGACGAAGTAGACGCATCCCCGCGCCCGGAGGAGGCCATCCTGCCCCGCGTGCTCTCTCTACTCTCCTCGTTCAAGGAATATCTCGACATCGTCTTACAATGCACGCGGAAAACGGAGGTCAGGCAGTGGAAAACCCTCTTCTCGTATCTGCCGCCCGTCCAAGAGCTCTTCGAGGAGTCCCTGCAGCGGGGGTCCTCGAAGACGGCGGGCGGCTACCTGCTCATCCTCCACACGTTGGAGGAGGCGGAGTCGGTCTCGGAGCAGTCGGTACGGCTGTTTTCGAGGGCGATCCGGGAGCAGGATTGGGAGCTTTGCAAGGAATTGGCGAGGTTCCTCGCGGCGTTGGATGAGACGGGGGCTGTTCTCAGGGGGGCCATGGAGTCGGTGAAGATCTCTTTGGCGGATGAGGGGAGGAGCGATGATCTTGCTCTTAGGCTTGGGGTGGGAGCTCGTCTCCATCTCAACGGGGCAGACCACCTGCGGGGGTAGGGACTAAGTGAGCAAGCCCGGTATGATAAAGGACGGGCGGGAAATCGACTGCTCGGGTCTAGTCAGAAGGATGAGACGACGCCGTTGTATTATTTGGAGAGTGTGCATATTGATCAATGGTTCCCACGCTTCGCAAGCATGCTCCCTAAGCAGACGCATTGCCTTTTTACGGACTACATGGTGTCCGGTTCATGCATAATAAGAGTACCAGAAAGATCAGTTGATAATAAATATCAAATACCTCGCCCTGTGAGATTTGAACGGGTAGAATCCGAGACCAGCACGAGGTTCCGGACGTATCTATGTGCGACGTAGTGTTTGTCCTCACGACCCATCGCGGGTGTAGTCAATCAATTTTGATGCCTCAATAGAACATTGAAGTATCTCAGAGGCACTGTCCACTAAACGCCAGGCTTCAATGTTCTGCGGGAGTGTCAAAAACAGAAGACCGCTCGGGCAAAATGGTGCTTGTACTTTTGAACATGCTCACTAGTAGCCAGTATTCTGCCCTGAATACCGAATTTGACAGGCAGCAAGACCCCATGTGATGCTGTCAGGGCTTGCAAGCACCAGGCCAGGCCCACAGATTTGGCATGCGCCTGGCTGGCGGCTGTCAGCCTGGGCCTGCCAATCCCATCAGCAAATCAACCACAACCTCGCCAAGACGCAGCTAAATCCCACCGCCACCACCACCACCACTCGCATCCTCAAATCGCACCCTCCTCCGTCACCGACCTTCTTCCGTTGGATCGGAAGCAGCCCTGGTTTGCCATTGTTCCGGCTTGGCCACACTGCCCGATCATCCAAGACCGGTTCGTTCGAGGTTCTTTTCTACGACCGAGTTAGCAGTCCCGCTCGGTCGACTGCTCATCACTACAACAACCCCACCTCGAATTACCCCTCCACGAACAAGAATCCTCTTCTCATCGACCCGCGCTCCCTGTGCCCTGTTCACTTGCGCGCCCGCGCCGACAACGAAAGTCCTTCATTCAGTATGGATGAATTTGTGAGCGAGACTGACAGCGAATATACGAGCTATTGGCGCGACTGGGTAGGTTGATCTGGCAAAAAAAACCTCCGTCCGCAGCAAAACTGTCCAAGATCTCCCACTGATTGTCATCTCTCTTTCTCTCTCTCTCTCTCTCTCCCATACAGTTCCTGTCATCCCGCGGCAATGAGTACTTCTGCGAAATCGACGAGGAATACATTCTGGATAGGTTCAACCTCACCGGTCTCAACACAGAAGTGCAGTACTACCAATATGCGCTGGAGCTCGTGACGGATTCCTTCGACCTCGACTGCGAAGATTCTATGAGAGATGCGATCGAGAAGTCGGCACGTCACCTCTACGGCCTCGTGCATGCGAGGTATATCGTCACGACTCGTGGATTAGCTCGAATGGTTGGTTTTCCCCCGCCTCTCCGGCCGTTTTCGGCGTCTTTTTTGGCTCTTTCCTTCAACCTATTAATCAGCCTCTCGTTCCCATCCCCTTTTACAACAAATAGTAGCTAACTCAATCCTTTTTCTCATTATAGCTCGACAAGTACAAGAAGGCCGAATTCGGGAAATGTCCCCGAGTCATGTGCAACTCACACCCCCTCCTCCCCATGGGCCTCTCCGACGTACCCAACCTCAAGCCCGTCAAGCTCTACTGCGCCAAGTGCGAGGACATCTACAACCCCAAATCCTCGCGCCACGCCAGCATCGACGGCGCCTACTTCGGCACCTCCTTCCACAACATCCTCTTTCAGGTCTACTCGACCCTCGTCCCCACCAAGAGCGTCGACCGCTACGTGCCCCGCGTCTACGGCTTCAAGGTCCACGCCTCGGCCGCCCTCATCCGCTGGCAGGACCATCAGCGCGATGAGATGCGGAGGAGGCTGAGGAAGATGGACGTCGATAGCGGGTTTAGGGATGATTTTGATGAGGAGGACCTTGAGGATGAGGATGAGGATGAGGATGTGGAGTTTGAGGGTATGGGCGAGAGGGCTCTTGTTGCGCCGAATACCTTGAATAATGCTGCCTGAGCTTGTCTATCCCTGGAATGTGCCCGTTATCATCCCTTCCAGCTCTCGTTTTTATGTGACGACGTCGCCGGGGGGGTTCTTAGGCATGATCCTCACTAGCGCCATCCAACCACTTCTTCACCACTTGCATGATGTTGGGTCTTCCTAACCCCTTTTCCGCATATCTATGGGGGGAGGACTGGAGTAGCGGGAGGCTCAGTTTGGCGTTCCGGAACGGGTTCTTTTTCTTTTTTCTTCCTTTTTTTCTTTTTCTGGTTATTCTCTGTTCTTGCCGATTTGCCAAAGTGAATAAAAAAGAAAGAATGTGCGAGGGATAAATGCGGACGCCAGGGGACCATGTAGTTGGCTCCCAAAACACACACATACACACACACACGAGGTTTCTATGCAGACAAGTTAGATTAATTGAAATGTAATCTTCACGTACAGCGGGAGACCTTGGCCAGGTTCAATGTGTTCTATTAAGCCCGCGACAAAGTGATCGCTCGATCTCCATTGTCACTCTTGGATATCTTCGTAGAGTTTCGCTAACGAAAATGCTTCTTCTCTTGATACAACACAGTTTCAAGACCTGCTGGCTAGCATGTACAAGAGAACAACCATAACAGCCAAAACGCCATTCCCTGTGCTCCCATTCTATGCAATGCTGGATGAGAGCCAAACCTAACTCCGCGTACGCCTATTGACTGACCGTCCATAACATGACTCTACTTTACCGCCCTCTGCGCATCGAAGACGACATGACAAGTGAAAAACAAGAAAACAATGGTAAAATCTGTCGGGGAATAAGAGGGGAATCTTTCAAAATGCAAGCCGGGTTGATGGTTCAACGAAGAAATGGAGGATGTAATAACGAGTTCCCCCCTTCCCCTTTTTCAAGAGACAGGAGGTGCGTGCCTTTCCCTTCTCCCTTTCAAATGTCCGGGGGCGTCCCAAGACGAGACTCACCCTCCGGGCTAAGGCCGGTCCGTCTCCGCCTCGGACCCTCCATCTCGATAGCCTCCTCCTCATCCACCGGCCTCGAAGGCGACGACATGTTATAAGTTGCGTAACTGTAGCATCCGACGCCAGCCCAGAACGCCCTATCAGGGCTCCTGGGAGCCCATGCCCATCCAGCACCCGTGCTGATGGGCAAGTGATAGTAGCGGAAGCTATAGATGCCGACGATGGTGCCGATGAGATAGCCGAACATGATGTCGAATCCGTGATGGCGGAAATCAAACCACCTGGACGAGGCAATGAAGATGGATGCGAAAAACGGCAGAAGCGCGATGACCAGGAGGTAGATGGGCGGGGCGGCGGCCTGTCTTCGGGCAGCCATGACGGTGGTTTGGGCGGACCCGGTTCTGATAGAGTAGGCACCGTCGTCCTTGGGATCGAGAGCCCCGTATTCGGTAATGTCAGCGGCATGACGACTTAGGCGAGAAGGAAAGGCGGAGAGCGAGGATTCATTCATGGCGGCGGAGGACGTCGGGGGCAGGAACGGGATCGTCACGGCAAACTTGCTCGCTAGGAAGAGCGACAAGTATATCAGGCCGGCGGCTGCGGACGAGGAGTGGCCACTAGGGAAGCTGCGGAAGCCGTCGTCGAGAAGCGCCTTGTCCGTGTTCGTGCAGATGTCAGCGGAGACGAGGGCATTTTGATCACCGGGCAGAAGGCCGCCGCCAACGATGTATTTCTGAATATTCTCCAGGTCGGGTTTGCACCGGGAGAGGAGGTCGGGCCTCGGTTTGCCAAAGAGGTTCTTCATGCCATTGGTGAAGAACCAGGCGGATCCTACGGCCAGGGCGAGACCTAGCCAGCCGGCATGGAGCTCCCACAGTTTCCGTCGCCAGATCAAGGACTTCGGGGTGCCCTTTGGCACGGTCGAGCCGGGGACGAAGATGAGGCACACGATCAAGATGACGCCAATGGGGATGGTGCTGTTGAGTATGACCAAGGTCATTGTAGGAACGGTTTCCTTGGTCGCAAACGGGAAGCTAGAAGCAAACACAAAAGAATGGAAGTCAGCATAGCCGCACCATTGGGCGAGACCTGCGGGGTGCATTCGTCTCTGGCTGTTTTTTTCTTCTTCTTTTTCCTTACGAGATATTTGGATCGGACAGATAGAATGGGCGCTTATTCGGCGTTGCATCTCCCATAATATAGCCCACGACGCCAAGGGCGACGATGACAATCCAGTCAAAGACATAGGAGGAGGTGACCAATATCGCGCCCTTCTTCGAGGAGGGTTTTCGTGGATTCGCCATGGCTGGAGTCGGTGCTCGGGGTTGTGTAAGTGGTTCGAGGAGAGAGTCTCGACTTGGGTTGCCTGTCGGGTGCGGCGGTGAAAGGGAGCCCCCAAGTATCATACCCAACTGTATCGACAGAGTCTGCTTCGTAGGGGGCGAAGGAGACGAGGAAGCGAGGAAAAGTGGAAGGGAAGGGAAGGGAAAGGTAGGCACGCGATCAATGTACCAAGAAGGAGGAGGTTTAGGAACTTGAAGGGGTGTTTCGTTTAATTCGAAAGTCGTACGGGACGGGGTTAGCTGCAAGTGAGCGTTGTCAAGGGGGCAGGAGGTCTAGATATTAAAGGTATCATCGACAGAGAAGAAGGGACCTTGCTCCTTTTTTGGGTTCGTTTTGTTTTGCAGCCGATCAAAGGTCTTTTTTTTTCTTTTTTTTTTCCTTCTTACTTTTACGACTAATTTACTTCGTGCTCCATCGGTCCATAATAGGCAATAACTCGTCATGTCCTTGCCGCATATGCGTCTTGTCCTTCTTGTCGCTTTGTCGCCCACTGCTCAGCTTCTCTTCCCCTTCCCAGGCAGGGCAGTGCTGCACGCGACACAGTGCAAGGTCAGCAGCAACATTGAACATCAAGATGAAGCATTAGCAAGCACAAGCAGCCAGCAAGCACGAAGTATTAAAGTATTAGCAAACGGGCCTTCTGGCCAGGCACAAGAAACGCCAAGGGAAACTGGGCAGCCCTAGGGAACCAAGGTACGAAGTACATTCGACTAGCCATTCGCTGAAACGCCCAGTTTATGTCTTCTAATTTAGGGGTCTCGATTTTCTCGTCGCACTCTCGTCGGACCCTGTCGCAGCCACGATCCAATGGCATCCACTTGTGTTTCCGCAGCGGGAGAATTGCCCGGCACCGCCTCAACTGGGCTGGCCAGGCCACGCAATCCGGTACAGTATGGGGTTTAGCGCCAAGGCTAACTGTGCTTCTTGCGCCTGCCGCTGGCCAACCAGAGGGGCTTGATCAGCCCAAGACTGCTTCAATTGTCGTCGTAATCCTTGCCCAGGAAATAATGCTAAGAGACGATGGATTGGATCAGCCGAACCAGTACACTAAGTAGAATCAGCAGAATCAGCAGAATCAGCAGAACCAGCAGCAGTGGAGCGCAAAACTGTGGAGTTCAAGTATTACTTCATCCCGAGATACGAGATGCACCGACTGCGAGAAAATGGTGACATATCATCCCGGGCCTCCATCGCAACCCAGCAGTGAGGTTGAAGTGGGAAACGAAATAATATAGGTACTTCGTAAATTGGCCCGAGATGGGACGTGAATTTGAGCTCGTCTGACATTGAAATCAGATCACATCGAACTAGCATCCGCCCTCACTTTGGAACGCCAAAACTGTCCAAGTGATTATATCAACGTAATTCCCACGAGTCTACTTCGTACGAAATACTGAGGCAGAAGAAATTGAAGCTTTTCGTCTCGCTAGGCTGGGCCAGGCCAAATGGCAACAACCCAGTTCTGCGGCCCGCCCAGTCCCTGAAACTCAATGAAACCTGAGACGAGAGAGTCTATTTCGAGACTCTCGAATTGCACTGTGATGTACCGAGGTACTTTCAAGGATGTACTGTGGCTGACTCATCACTTACCTCCTTCGATCATTAGAGTCCCCCTTCAGTTCAGACACTTGGAGTGTTGTCGAAGTAAAGAAGCTACGAAGTACTTCGTAATATTCGTAGTTCGCACATCATTGATTCAAATTCCAATGGTTCTCTTCCTGGTAATGAATTTAGGCCGCCTTCTTTATATTATACATCATGACGGATGAGAGGACAAGGCTTCCTCGCGAAAGTAACATTCCTCAGGAGATGGACAACGTGGTCCAGCTTCTTGGCTTAGGTCGCCAGCTCCAATGACGGCTTGATGGATGGCAGAACACCGCATCACCACGCGCAATTGGGTTAGGACACTCGTTCGCGGATGCGAGTATAGCTTTTCTCGAACGGCTAGAACATAGACTGTCTCCGAGCCCAAGTGAATAGCCGCCGGCGGTTGGCTTCCTTCTTTGACATACGATGATAGAGGCCTTACTTAGTTAGTCTTACACAGCCAAGACAGGCCGGGAACCCGGCCCCATGTGTAGGTTGTGGAGGTGGCACTCTGACGGTCTGGAGCTTGGCCAGGCCGTGTTCTGTGCCACATTACAGATCCTTCAGCACGTTTTTGGCAGAGAGGAGCTGGCGGCTGTGGTGACATATCATTTGTGGGTTGCCACTATTAATTGAGGCTGAGCTCGAATCGACGCATCGTCTCGGCATCGGCGTGCCGCTCTTGGCCTTGCTCGAAAATCCTCTGCCACTTCCAGCAGACGATGTAATACCTTGAAAACTGGCCAGTCGTGGTGGGCGAATTGTCGCTCGTTTCTTGAGGTGGTCCTTCTTTCCGCCGCCTGTCTTCAAACACCTTCGGTGATAGGGTGGGACACATTTGCAAAGGAGGAAGAACTGGCGTGAAGGATTCTAGAGGAATGGCGCTTTTGTACGTGGTGTGAAGTGTGATTCTTGCCTGGAATGGGACAAGAGTGTGTCCTAAATAATCATTCACGCAAAATGCCTGTATTTTGTTTTGACAATAGAGCACGTGTATGTGTTATATATGAAAATTTGGCTCTGGCTCTGGGTTCTCACCGTCTCATGGAAGCTCAAGTGGTCAAGTGGTGACGCACTACTTATAAACAGCTTCCGCAAGGCGCCGGCGTGGAACCCGGTCTGGTCAAACCATGAGGCCTGCAGGAAATTGGGAAATGGGAAATGGGAACTGGGAATTGGGCAAGGGAAATCGGGAATTCTTTTTTTTTCCTTCTTCCGGCTAGATATATATATTATTTAGATTTTTCTTTTCTTCTCTTCTACTATGCATTTGCTTGCCAGGGCGCTCTTTTGAGGTTGTGAGATTTGGAGGCTGGAGATGTTTGGACAGAGTTGAGGTGAGGGTTAGGCTTGGAGAAGTTGTTGGTTCGAATCTAGCAGTTGCAGTTGTAGACCCTTTTTTTTTTCTTTTCCTTTTTTTTTCCCCTCTCTTTCCTGCCTCCCTCTCCTGCTCATGTTGGAGGAATCTCGGGGCTATCGCATCCTTCCACTTATTTCACCCACTGCCTAGATGGCAAGATCGCGAGTCCAGAATTTGTCTTCTCTCCGGGCTTTGTATCAAAGAGACCCCGAGCATTCCAGCTTTGTCGTGTTGGCTAGCAACCCCTCATTGGGCATTGTGTACAATGCCGAAATCTCCAACCAAAAGACCAGAGCACCCTAAGAACCTACGCAAGAGTCACGCTCGAATGCTGCTCTGCTAGCCGCTATCCTAGGCGATACGCACTCCTTGAACCTGGAAGAAAGCGCATGCTCGCGGAAGGGGAGAAAGAAAAGAACATCCAATGGCACTCACAACGCCGAGATATGGAACGAAACATCAGGCTCCCGCATTTCCGCGAGATTGTGATAGCCGCTCGTCTACGTAGTTCCACCAATCTATCAGAGTCAAGACAATATAAGTACACAACAAATAGCCGACTACATCGTACACCTCAGGACCTGTCTGGAGTCGCAATACGCTTCCGATGGCCGTCTGCTTGGGTGGCTCAGAAGCGCAAAAATCCAGTGGTTCAACACCTCCTCCACAAGTGGGATTTCGACTACGACTTCTTGGCATTCTTCTCCCGCCGCTTCTCTACGTTGCGGACGCGAGGGACAACAACCCATTTGTTGTGGTTGTGCTTGCGACGGGTCTTGTAACCTCCCTTGGCCTATGCGTTTGGAATTCCGTATAAGCGTATGTTCCATATATAGGAAGAAATGCATATTGTATGCAGTATTGAGTATAACTTACCGGAGTACCCCAGGGACTTGTCGGGTGACGGTTACTCTTCGATTTACCACGACCACCACCATGAGGATGGTCAACTATTGGCCCGTTGTTAGCATATGAAGAAAATGCAAAGAGGTACTACATGAAGGGAGACTAGGGGTCCTAGATGAAAGCGCAAACGTACCTCTGTTCATGGCAACACCGCGGACGGTTGGTCGGATGTTAAGCCAGCGACTTCGGCCAGCCTTGCCAAGCTGTCGGTATTGGTGGTGAGGATTGCTGGCCACGCCAATCGTAGCGCAGGCATCTTTATGTACGCGTCTGATCTCGCCGCTCTGAAGCTGCACATTAACGTACTGGCCTGTCATGACTTTGGTGCCATCCTCCCTCGTCTCTTCCTCCTTGGATATTATGGTGGCGTGGGTGCCGGCGCTTCGGCAGAAGACAGCGGGGCCTTTGGATCTAGATCCGAGATTGTATACCACCGTTCCCACGGGAATGAGGTGGACTGGCAGGCAGTTTCCGCGGAAAGCAGTTTTCGCTGCCAAGATACCGGGATCAATGATGCCACCCATGCTGTCGAGGAGGTCCTGGGGAATGCCCGAGCGGTAGCTCTGGACGACGTCTCCCGCGCGCATGCCGTCGGCAGCCACTATATATGTCTTCCTTCCCGTAGCCTGCTCAGTAATGAGGGCGATGTGGGCACTCCGGCCCGGGTCATACTCGATACGGTCGACAATGTGCGGGCCGGGGCGCCATCTCTCGAAATCGACGGTCCGAATCCTCCGCTTCGCACCACCTCCCCTGTGCCTCACGGTAATCTTGCCGCTCGAGTTTCTTCCTCCCTTTCCATGGCCCTTCTTGGGAATCGTCAGGGGTAAAAAGGGTCGACCCTTCCAGAGGTGGTCGTTGATAGGGCGTTTGAGATGTCGGAGACCAGGGGTTCGAGGCTTATATGTGCGCAGGATGACGGTATCCCTGGTGTTTTTCTCCGTGTTCACGGCGGGCATGAATTTGCTCAGGACGGCGCTTTCTTTTGCGGATGAAGTGGCAGCGCCGGTGGTGGCGGGCGAGCTGGTTGCATCTGTGCCGGTGGAGTACTGATGGCCACTGCTCAGCGAGAAATGGCGCGGAGAGAGTCGGATGGTGGTAATGCCGCGGCCATAGAGGCGCGTGGCCAACCGTGGGCCCAGCATTCTGGGCAGGTGCTGCAGTGAGAATTGGATCTTCGTTGGGCGAGTGAGAGAAGACTGGGTGGTGCGGGCGGTTTTAACGATGGCTCCAAATGCTCTCTCAGCCGAATTTATTGGGTCAAGCTCGGTTGCCAATCGCGGCGAGATGGCATTGCGAAGGGATTGTCGAAATCGGGAGAACTTCTACTTCGTGGCCTGCGAGCTCGAGAATCGGAGGCAATGTTGGTTGTTCCCCAATTGAGTGAGACCAAATGTTGCTGCTCACTGCGGCCCTTGAAGATTTGAGAGCATCATCCAATTGTAAAATTTCGCCTGGTGAGAATCGTCGGCCAATGTGGTGCGCCACAATTGGATCGAGGCTACGCTAGGGGTGGTGGCTCTTGCCTGTCGAATCAATTTTTGTGTGGCTTGTCAAAGGTCCAATTGATTTGGAGCTAATAATCTGGGTGCACCAGTGCCACAACATCGCGGAGGGAAACTGGAGCGTGTCGCACGTCAACAGACGGCGTCTGGCAACATCTGACCACATCAAATTTCTGCTGGCGGTGGATGTCCCTTGTACCGTGTTCTATGAGCGAGACTTGACCCCACAATTGGGACGCGACGAGGCAGGAAGAGCAGAGCGAGTAGCCAATAGGAATTCTGTTGCTCGGCGGTTGCCCCTGTTGATATTCACCAAGACCCCGTGCTAAGATGAGCCATAGCATGGTGAGAAATTGAGAATTCGCGTCTGATTCAACCTCGATTGATACGTCGATACGTCGATACGTCGATACCTTGATACCCTGATTGATACCTCAATACCTCGCAACCCCAGAGCTGCCCTTCATAATTGTACTTGTATGAGGTGCCTTCTTGACCAACTCCTACTATTACTTCGTACACGCCGACGACAACGACAACAGAGTCGAATACAGTTATTAGTTATACGCAACAATTGACTGTCATTCACTGTTCACGGTCGTCGATGACCTGATCTCGCCAATCTCCTGGTTCGCTCGAAATATCTTCTCTGAAGATATACGATCGATCATCCCTCCTAGTCTCCAGTCCCCAGCCTCCAGGTTTTCCTCTCCTCTCACCTTCCCCTTCATTCACTTTTTCTTTTTTTTTCCTTTTTCCCATCTTTATTTTTTCGTTCCCTCTTTCGGCAGGAACAAACACAAGTCCCCACTTCATCCGCTCGCATAATTGCCATAGCGACGGTCCTCGCGTCCGAAATTTGCACCCGGGAAATTACTTGGCGTGGAGACTCACGCAGACCACAGGTACGTACCTCAGACACGGCGCGAAACCTGGTCAATCTCAGGGCCCACGTCCCTTCCGCCAAACAACCAAAACTCCACCATCGCGGCAGCTTTGCCAACATAAACACCGCACTTTTCCTCATCGATCTTCCGGCTTTCCTATCTTGTTTCCCTAACCTCTCCATTTTACGAACAGCATCTCCCGCTTATCCCTCGCCCGACAGCTCAGTGCAGTGCAGCTTGGGCTCATCAATCACGTCTGTCTATGATACTAGAGACCGTTCGTGAATATTGACGTCTAGCCTGTTCGTCACCCCTTCAACACGTGTGTGTATGCTTCATTATATCGTGTTCGGTATATAGCCGAGCAGGGCTTTCGACGGTTTAGGTTGGGGAACTAAGTGAAGACTAACCGGTGAAGCAGGCTCGACTCCTCCCTGACACCCCTTTCGATTGATACCCCCAGTCTCGCAACCGACGGCGGGCTGCCCTCACACACAATGCCTCCTGTATGTGTTGCCCTCTCATTTCCCCGTAGAACTCGGTTTCTAGGGCTCGAATTCAATGGGATTCATGGCGACCGGTCGTTTCATTAGCTCAGTATGAACTCACATCACTCACGCCATCTAGGGCCGCACTCTCCAAACGCGACCCGTCTCGAACGAGAACGATGAAAACAGCAGTACGACGCGTATGACGCGAGCCAAAGCAGCTTCCCTGGGTGTCGACGAACTCTCTCTCCCGAGCAAAGCTCTTCAGACAAAAAAGACCGTCACAGCCTCGCAGGTGCAGGGTTTACAACGCAAGCGTGCCGCCCTTGGCGACGTGAGCAATGTTACAAAGGGAGAGGCAGTTGAGGGCAAGAAGCCCGCAGTTAGGGCCGGCCTGGTCTCCAAGGCCGCCCAACCCACGGGCATTCGGAAATCCACTCGATCGTCGTCGGGTCGGGCTGCCATGGTTCCCAAGGCCTCGAGAGCGAACGTCGATATTCGACGTGCCGCCAGCACCAAAGTCAGCGTTACCGGTGTACCAAAGCGCAAGGTTCCAAGCATAAGCACCAGCTCAGGAAGCACAGAGACTATTGCTGAAGGCGGCCGTGAGCCGCTACGCAAGAAGGCCCATACCGGCGAAGCGGAACGGCGCTTCCGCACCGATGAGAACGAAGAAGATGTTGTCCCCAAGTGCGAACCCGAGCCGGTACGGGTAAAGCCCGAGCCGACGATTGTGTTTCCTCCTGGTGTTCAAGACCCCGATCCCGAGGATGTAGATGACCCACTTATGGTTGCGGAGTATGCACACGAGATCTTCGAGTATTTGAGAGACCTGGAGGTCAACACCATTCCCAATCCCAATTATATGGATCATCAGGATGAGTTGGAGTGGAAGATGCGAGGCATTCTCATCGACTGGCTTGTCGAGGTCCACACCCGTTTCCGCCTCTTGCCCGAGACCCTATTCCTTGCCGTCAACATTATTGACCGCTTCCTTTCCGAGAAGGTCGTTCAGCTCGACCGCCTACAACTTGTCGGCATCACGGCAATGTTCATCGCCTCTAAATACGAAGAGGTCCTCTCTCCCCACGTCGGCAACTTTAGTCACGTTGCCGATGACGGCTTTTCGGAGGCCGAGATTCTCTCCGCAGAGCGATGCATCCTCGGCACATTGAACTATGATCTGAGCTACCCAAACCCCATGAACTTCCTGCGCCGAATCTCGAAAGCGGACAACTACGATATCCAGTCGCGTACCATCGGGAAATATCTGATGGAGATCAGCGTTCTTGACCATCGGTTCATGGCGTATCGTCCGAGCCATGTTGCTGCCGGTGCCATGTATCTCGCGAGACTCATTCTGGACCGTGGCGAGTGGGTAAGTAAATTCTGTGATTGGTTGTGATTGCAGTTGTAGGAAGCAATTGATGGGGGCAAGTACATGGCCAGCTAATAACATTGTGAACTAGGATGACACTATTGCCTTTTACGCTGGCTACTCTGAGGATGAGGTCGAGCCCGTCGTCCAGCTCATGGTTGACTACCTCGCCCGGCCCCCCATCCATGATGCGTTCCTGAAGAAGTACGCTAGCAAGAAGTTCCTCAAGTGTATGTCATTCTCTCTTCTCGAGCTCCATTTTGTGTGTGCGACTGTTGGCTGTGGATGTTCGCTTTACTAACTTGTCTAAATCACGCAGCCTCTATCCTTGTGCGTAACTGGACTAGGTTGAACGCGCACCATTTCGATATCGTTGATGTCGGACTTACCCTTGACCAAATCTCGTAGAGCTATGCCAGCATTACGTTTGGGCGCATGCGCGCCACAACTATAGTGTCTATAACACACGATACACGCGGCTGCTTGTTTTTATTACCTGCGTATATTCTACGACTGGTTTTCCACCAGCTCGGGTTACCAACCAGTGCTGGTAGGCTGGTGGTATCCACGAGCATGGAAGGGCACTTTATGAAACTCTTTAGACAAACGGCCCTCACCGCCTTGGGTGAGAGATTCCGCAACGACACCGGCCATGGATGGGTGGGGATGGGGAAGGGGTGGAGGGGACGAGGATTAATGCACTGTTTCCTGCGTCGAACTAGGGGGGGCGGAAGGCAAGGGGCCCGGTCAGTATTGGGGGAAAGCTGTCATGGTGCTTTCGTTTACGTCGAAGTTGCCATTAGGGGTTAAACTACTGACTTGAGATTGGGATTCGGCGGGCGTCACGGAGTCTTGTTTCGTTTTTCTTTTCTTTTTCTTTTCACCCCTTCCTGCCGCTTCCTCCTTTGTTTTTCATCATCTCATTTTTGTTTTTTATCCTGCTTCCACTTGTGTTTTTATCATCATCATCATCCATCTATCTCGGGTCATTGGAGCACAAAGGGGGCGCTTTACAAATCTGGCGCTTGAATGTGCATAGTTTTCCTCCAAACACGGGGCAACAAAAAAAAATTCTTACGAGCGTTGTAGATTTAACATGTCGAGTGAGAATCAGGTCGCTTTACTTAATACTTCTTTCCAATAGCGATGCTGTCTTTTTTCCTCCTTGATGGCTGAGCGCGTCGAGGTTGGCCGAGGGATGTGGAAGTCGATGGATGTTGTGAGGGACGTAGATAGATCAAGATGTATGCCCTCCATCAAGATTGAAGGTCTTGGGGGATCACTTGGTTTCTAGAATACCTCGCCAGTGTTCGGTAGCTAAGGGAGTTTGGCGAGAAGGTAATCTGTGCTATTCATAGTTTTGTTGTAGGCGTAATGGGAGGGATGGGAAAGGAAGTTTATCCTCGAAAGGCGCCCGTGATCTTGTATCTTTCCAAGTTGCTAGGCTCTCCCCTCGATCTTTCCTCAAGGGAGCAAGCCATTGACTTCCACGGCACTATTCATCGTTGGAACATGAGTTCTAGCAGGGCATCAAAGACATTATTGGCAAAACATCAAATGACGATTATTTTTTTCAGGTGAGAAAACCGCTCATTGAACACTGCGACACCTCTCGTTTCGATATTGAAGATGTGCAAGCAACATACATGGAGGATGGAAGAATATGAGAAAAAGGCCACAATCAAGAGAACCGGCCGGGGCGGGCGAGGGCGCCAAAAGTAAAAGCCACCCACCCAAACTTTTTCATATCATCAAGGAAAAGAAGAAGAAAAAGAAGAGAGAAAAAGGAAGAAAAAGAAAAGAAAAAAAGGTATATCGCCGAGGTATACGCCTCATCCGGTCGTGATAAATGTTATATCCCACCATAAACGCCTTGTCCTGCGCCAATACCATCCGACCCAAAAGATTCGAGAAGGAAAAAAAAGGGAAAAATAAAATGAAATAGATGCTAGTCCTATGCCCAGGGCTAGGACAGATAGAGGAAGAAATGCAAGATCTCCAATGTGCCAATCAACTCTCCAAGGAGGGTGAGTAGAGAGAGGGGGGAAGGGGAGAGAGTGTGAGTGAGTGAGAGCCGGAAAGAGGCGATAGATATCAAAGGTGATATCAGAGGTAGGACGAAGTCCTTTGCTGTTCTTTTCGAGCAGGGGGGTTGCATGTCGAGTTATTAGGGGAGCCGATGTGTAAGGGAGAGTTGTGTTGTGTGCATGTTTGTTTGTGTGTGTGTGTTTCGCATGTCGCGTCAGTCGTGTGTCGAGGGAGAGGTGAGGAGAGAAGAGAGCGAAGAGACGAAAGAGTGGATGCAATGGATCCATCGCATGTCTTCCCTCAATGGAAGCACCCTAGGACTCCCAATCGAAGAAGCCAGGTCCTGACCCTCTATTTGCTCTTTGTTGGGATGAATGGCAACCATGCACCCAAAGTGAGCCGCCATGTCAAGATTAGAAATGGGCCATCCGCTCCTCAACGCCAGCCCAGTAAACGATGGGTCGGGGCTCCAGGATGTTCAGCTCGCTAGCGAAGCTCCTCCTCTCCTCCTCGAGGTCGACGATGGAGGGCTGGCGGAAAATAATGCTGTTGATGGTGCTTACGGGCGAGGACACGGTGGAGGCAATGGAGTCACGATTGCTGCTTGCGCGAGACGAGGCCGATGATGACCGGCGGAAGGAGGTGCGGAGGGTGGATGGCGAGAAGCGAGCGGTAAGGGCGTGGAACCTGGAGGACTGCATCTTGAATGGAGTGTTGAGTCGGATCGGAGGGCGATGCGATGGTGATGGTGGCCGGCTGTAAGAAGACAAAACTCGGCAAGTTGACGTCTTGCACAGATCGAGAAACCAGCTTTGGAGAGAGATATAGATGAATATATATATCTATAAACACAAGCTGTCCGTTGGATAGAGAGCAGTCGTTGGGCCGAGGTGTGACTGTCTACCGGGAAACGAAGCGTGTCCTGTCTTAGACGATGTCGCTGGGCTTATACGCTTTTGCGATGGTGTCTCAAGAAGGGGTTGGACGGGACTCGGCGGTGTTGTACCAAAATTTGAAAGAGAGACCAAAAAAAAAGAAAAAAAAAAAGATGGGACGGCTAGTTCAGAAAAAAAAGCAGTGCCACTCGAATAAGACAAGAATTGAAAAAGCGAGGGCTTGCCGAACCAGGGCAGAATATCCTCAGATAGCAAGAAAGAGAGAGAGAGAGAGGGGGGAAGAAGGGAATGAAAGATCGACGATGAGACAGCAACGAGACGACAAGCGCGAGAGGCAGAAGGAAGGGAAAGAAAGAAAGAGCACTAGCTACTAATAAATAAGACGTCGAGATGATTCCATGTTTGTAATGCTTGGCCCGCTCATCGCCGGAGAGATACTTCGTATTACTTGGTGGACTTGGTGGAGATCAATGATTGCCGGATGCGGTTTGCGGTTTGCGGTTTGCGGTTTTGCGGCTTGCGGTTTTGCCGTTTGTGGTTTGCGGTTTGCGGTTTGCGTCGCTGGGACAGGACAGAGTCACAAATACCACCCCATCCCACTTCACAGCCTCTGCCCTGTCTCATGCTTGTGCCAGTGCTCATGCCAACGCTCATGCCTGCCCCCCTGTTTGGGACCCAAGCTCGGGGTTTTGGTCCCTGGCTCCCTGGCAGATGATCGATCTCCAACTCCAACTCCTCAATCCATTGTTCCAAGGCAAGGGACGGACGCGGGCGGGGACAAGATCAAATGTTAATACTGCTTAGTTGCAAAATGCTCCCGGCCGTCGCCAAAGGCGCTGCTGCTCTGCAAGTCTCCTTTCTCCTTTCCCCTTTCCCCTTCCCCCTTCCTCCTTCCCCTGTCTCCTTGTCTTATGAAACATTGGTCCAAGTTCTAAACAGCTCAAAGTGCTTCGCCGTGCTGGCTTTCGTAATATTAATTGCTGCAACGTACTTTGTACTTCACACTTCGTACTTATTAGTAACGAAGTAGTCGTTACAATTGATGAGTAGAACAATGTCTTACGTCTTACAGGATTCAGTCCAACTGGGTAACAATTGTGTGTACGAGTGCTTCGTACCCCCGAATCTAAGTTGGACACATTTGATCATCGGTCAATGATATATGTTATACGCTTCAATCGATCACTTCATGACTTTATTGCTTTACCACACCAACTATATGATCAATTGATGTCTCGTGGAAGAAAGCTACGAAATACGAACAGCAGATGAAAGAAATGTGGGATACTTCGTTCTAAATATCAAATGAGTCCAAATTGTCTTGCAACTGGGGAGCATCAATCAATTATGTTCCACGTTGGAGCTGGCTGCAGGGGCGGAGCGGGGTGGAGGGCACAGGGAGCACAGGGGCCGCTGGGCACTCATGCTGGGTTCAGGGTTGCCACAGCATCTGCACCTGAGCCCAACTGATTCTGAGCTGTACCTGAGTGACAGTGTCACATTGCTGGCTAGGCAAGTAAGTAATACAAGTAACACTGCTGGCAGTGAACATCGAAATGTGCAGTGTTATTTATGCACACTGGACTGTGACAGTGACACTGGAAACGACCCACTCGTTCATTCGTCAGCTCTCGAATGCCTCTCGACGTCCAGTGGACATACTTCGTCGAGCTTCGCAGCTTCGCAGCTTCGCAGGACACGTAATATCTGCCGATACTTTTTAATGGTAGACAAAGTGACAGTGCCCACACACCCACACACTGGCAGTCGAGCAAACTTCAAACTTGCAATTGTACATTTTAATGTTGATACTTCGTAAAATGACAACATTGATCAATCTGTCCTCAGGCAAGCAGGCACTACGAAGTACACACACCAAGACCTCGTAACCTCCGTTGTCAGTTCCATCGTTATCATGGATGCTGTGGGAGCTGACCTGGTCGAATATTCCCTGCATTATCTATTGATGGGATCATACTTCGTAGACTTCAATGTTGTGCTTCGTCTGCATCGCCACGGCTCCCAGAGGTGTATGATCGTCCCGCAGGTTTCGACCTCCTGTACGATGTACGAAGTACGTGACACCGCACCACTGTTTCACCATCAAATGCTGATGCAGGTACGCCGCAAAATGTTCGTGTTTCCGTACGTGTCATTAAAAAGAAAGAAAAAGAAAAAAGAAAAAAAAGGAGAAAGGAAGGAAACCCCGCAAGAAGCTCAATGCTTTCATCCAATGTGCTACTTCGTACTGCCATGTTAAATGATGATGCTCTCCAAATCTCACCGCTACCTTCATCCAGCTCTTGCTCGTACATCTTACTTAGGAACATCCGGGCTTTTTCTTCTTGTGTAGATAACAACTGGGACGCCAAACCGGTGCTATCCCGGACAACCTAATAATCAATGCCACACGGCCAGTGTACTTCGTACTTTCCATCCAAAGCTCACAGACTACCAAGCAATATCGAGGTACAACAAATGTGATCAAGATCAAATTGATATTTGATCAAATGTGTCCTGTCCCCCTGAGCCCCTGGATTCGGAAGGGGATGAGACTGAGAGACTGTCTGGGATTGACGTATGAAACACGGGGTTGCCTCGCGAACTGACCTGATGGTAATAATACGAGGTTAAATATCCCCTCAGTTTCTTTTAAATAATATTGATTGCTATTATTATTCCTGCTTCATCTGGTTCTTTGTACTTCGTACTCGAGGTAGAGTAATTACAACTAACACTGGCTCATGTGGAAAGGAACGTACAAATTGATTTATACCAAGAATGATAGATGGAGTGTGGGCCTGGAGTCTGGAAACAATGGACAATGGACAATGGACAACGAACAATAGACAATGGATGATGATGGACATTTGCACTCGCTTCAAATGCTGTTATCAGTATCCGTACATAGAGACGAAGAAGCGCCGACGCTCTCTACGAAGCCATTGCTGCTAGACGCGCACGCGAACATCCAGAAAGAAAAACGAGCAGATCTAGAATGCTTAAGCAATACAACTATTAGATCAAGCCGAAAAAGCCAAGCGGCATCATGATGAAGAACCATATCTATCGATCCAATAATCCAATAACGCCTCTCCCCTCCATTAAAACTCAGTCCATCCGTAGCCCCAAGTTATGTGCCGTCCCCATACCGGTACGAGCCTCTATCCGACCGTCGAATCGTTGCACTGCGACGGATACTTTCCACCCAGACCGAATCATCCAGCATATCTTCTACCCGGGAGGGTCCTCCGACAGCCCGAGCCGGTCTATTCACGTCACCGCCGCTGACCGACAGCCTCCCACCGGGTTCGTCTCCCGCAGGCGTTTGTAGCTCGAAGTTGAACCCCGAGCCCGAACCTGGGTGCGTCGGCGACGTGGGCGAAAGTCGCGGCGCACTGAGAGGATGCTGAGCGCCCTGTTCATACGATCCTCTCTCACCCGGACCCACGGCCCAGCTCCATCGTTGCGTAGATCCGGACCCCTCGGCTCTCAGGCTTGTCCGCTTAGCCTGGCTATTCTGCGCATCCATTCCGTCGCCCTTGCCCGAACGACCATCTTCGCTAACCACCTCTTCGTCGTCGACTAAGATGTCGGGAATGCCAAGCTGTGGAATCCCCGCCATTCGGCCCGCCCGTTTCCGCTCCATATGCCTCTGGAATTGCCGCGACCAGTACAGAGTCTCGAAAAATCCGAGGACAATCCTCCTTCTAACTTCCTCCTCCACCCTTTGTAGCCGTGCGCGTCGGCGGAGGAATTCCTCGAGCCTGATCAAGGCTACTGTCAGTATCGTAGACAAAACCGTCTGTTATTCTTGGGAGGGAGGGGAGTTTGCTCCGTAGAAGAGACAATATTGTAATCATAGGCTTCCTTTTTGCTTACCTTAGGCTCTTGCTATCGCTAATGATATTGTAGTGGGCAATGATCATCAGCACCGTCGTAAACGAGATTCCCTTGTCGGGGTCCGCAGAAACCATCACCTCTTCAAAGAAGAGATTAAAACGCCGGCGCCGCTCTCGCACGCTTGGCACATCGATATGGGCGAGCCTTTCGTTCAGTTTCTGCAGATCTATGCCCGTATTGTATCCTGTTCCTACACTTGTTCCAATGGACTGGTGCCTGGAACTTGTCGTATCACCCCGTATGTCCTCCAAGATCTGCCGTACCGAGTCGTCGGCGTCGTAGATGCGCATTTCGAAAACCCCAGAAAGTTCACCCAGGAGACGCGGGAAAGCTTCTTTACTGATGAACCCAGTTCCGGCCGGATCAACGCTTCGCCACGCCTCCTTGAAGCGTCGAATCTCGTCCCGGTCCACCACGGCCAAGCCGCTCGATCGTTGATACACGTAACTGAAGCTCTCATAGATCAGCGAGACGAAGAGATTGACGAAGATGTACATGCTCAAGATGTTCCAAGCAACGAACAGGAATCGCGCCCATGGCTTGCTCCCGCAATCGCTGTTGAAGAAGTCGTCTCCTTCCACGCAGAATGGCGGTTCAATGTCTGCGAAATCCTCCATAATCTCGTTCCACCCCTCACCGCAACTCATGCGGAAGAGTAATATGAGTGCGTTCGGTACGGTGCGAAGATTGAGCCCATTGCCAGCCTCTTCTCCAAAGCGCGTCAAGCTGAATGTTTGGGTCAGGGCAATGGCAAAGATTATGAAGAATATGAGCCAAGTTGCGAGCAGGTTGCTGATTTTTGTCAAACTGGCTGCCGCCGTCTTGAATAGCTGATCCAACGCGTCATTCCGTGGGATGACGAGCAGAACTATACCCACAAGGAAAAACTTGTGCAACTGCACGTACGTTTCCAGCCGAGTCTTGCTGATCAAAAGCGCCAAAGTAGCGCCAAAGGCTCCGGTTACTACCACCAGGGAATATAGATCCCATGAGCTCCTTCGAAACCGCGACCAACCCAAGCCGATAATTCGCACGGAAACGTTGGTCATGTAAAAAAGTATAAAGACGAAGAAGAGCGCGTCCCTGATCTTCGTCCACAGTTCGGGCTCGTTGCTAAACTCGCTGACTAGCAGGAAAAGGTGACATACGAGAATGAAGGTGATCGAGGTGTACCACAACCCCCGCTTCTCTATGGCCCTCTTGTGGCACCACTTCTTCCACGCCTTCTCTGAATCGTCATAGGAGCTTTTTGACGGGGAAATTTGCCTCAAAAGCTTCCGGAGCTCCAGCCAGGACCTCTGCTCTGCCGTCAAGAACGCAACGCCGGTTTGCTCTGTATAATTACGCATGAAGACGGAGATGAAAAGCGTCAGGACGAAGACGGTCGCGAGGAGGTTGAAGATGACAAAGAAGACTGCGTTTCCTTGGGCAACGAGCGGGCGAGGTTGGAACCCGAGGCCCGTTATAGACTGAGCTGCGAAGGAAACGTCGACCCAGCCCTCCTGGCTCACGATCTGGAAAAGGCTGAAGAGCGACGAGCCGAAATCGTCAAAATTGAGATACGGATTCGACGCAACCCTGGGCGCCAACACCGGCCAGTCTTCGCTGTAAGGAATGCTGCTAAATTCCCCAAAGCAATCCCCCAAGGTAACGATGCCGTCAGAGTCATCGTTACACGAGACCAAAACCCCGCTGAAAAGATTTAAGCCATAGATAGCAAACGGAATCAGGAGAGATATCGACACAAACGCCGGCTGTGCAGTTGTTAATTAGTCTTTGAACTGGAATGAAGAACGTGATGAGGGTTGGGGATTGGGAAACGGGAAAGGGAGCGGGCTTCTTCTTACCGCTATTATCTTCCACAAGCCCCATATGATGACATTGTGGAACGTATCCCTTGCACTATCACTGAGGTTGAGTAGTCGCAACGCCCTGAGCGCTTTGAAGGCGCCAACAGCGCGGGAAACAGCTCCATCATTAGCCAGAAGAGTAGCGACATAGATCCAGAGAGTAATAAGTACTACGCCGTCGATGACCCCCCATGAGCTGCGGAAATAGGCGTTCGGTGTCCAGAAAAATCCATCTGCAATCACCTTTATAACTGCTTCCGCCGTGAAGACTCCGGCAAACGCCAAGTCTGTCCAGACATACCAGTTCTGAATGCCAAATTGGTGTTCTTCGCGGTACTGCTTTTGGTAAAGCGGAGTCGTGACGCAGGCAAGAATAACCATGGCCACAATGACGGCATATATAAAGGCGGAAAATGTGTACCACGCAATTTTGTTGGGCTCCACGCCGTCGAAACGCTCGCTTCCTCGACCCGGTCCTACCAGCCTCTGGCAAAGGCGTCGAATCGGGTTCTTGGGGCTGAAAATAAAGAGAGAGACATTGTAGTTTGGATGGCGCGCTAGATATTCGCGTTGCGCCCTGCGGCGAGCACTAGTTGCGGAGACAGCTTGTCGGGCCATCTGTCGGGGATCCAGGTTGTCGTTTGGTCCTTCAAAGCGTATGTTGGAGTAGAAAGGGTTCGGTTCACCGTTAGAAAACATGGCAACAACTTTGCCCCATAGGTTGGAGAGTCTGCCGGGTTTGACATCTCCTACCATGGTTGTAAATTGCCGTTGAGGGTGTAATGGCGGCCCTGGGCTTTCCTGAAGAGGGTCCATCGGGTCATCTAGAAACTCGCGGACTACGGCATCCTTCAGGAGCATTTCCATCGTGGCCGGGCCATAATCAAGCGGATCTCTCACCTTCTTCTTCCGATTCCTGCCGAAGCTAAAGATCGTAGACAAGGCGAGGTTTCCGGATGATTTTCCCAGCTCTTTTCGTTGGAGGAAAGCCTTTACTTGTTCCAACCGCTTCTCGTCCTCCGACACATCGAAATTCTCTTGAATGACAGCAATGAACATATTCACTAGAATAAAGAAGGACAGTATGAACCATCCAATGAGAAAGACAGCGCCAATCCAGGCCGTATCGAATCCATTCCCGGCCGCAGTCACAGCGTATAGAATGGCAGTCCAGTTCTCGCTTGACAGGATCTGGTACATGCCAAGGAATGAATTGAATATTGTGGAAAAGGTTATTCGGTACAGCTCTCCTTCCTCATCGGAAATGGGGATTTCTCCTCTAAAGAGCTGTACCGCGAAGAGTGCCATGATAAAGGTTATCAGGAAGACGAAGAGCATAAGATTTCCGATACCCATTGCATTGCCTAGGACGAGCAGAATGAGCTTTCGCGTGATTGGAACAGCCATAACAACTCGGTAAGCTCTGAGAATCTGGAAAACGGTAAGCCAGGCATATGCCCTCCCCGAATGTCGGATGGGAGGGATAAGGATGATCGACGTCGTAACGGCAAGGAATAGATCAAAAATATTCCTCCAGCTGCGATGGAAATGGCGCCAGTTAGCGAGGAAGCGAATCGCGATTTCAATATCAAGCAGGATGGTCGCGATCAGCTCCGTGTTCTCAATGAACGCTTTCCGGGTTTCGCTCATCGTAGCGCTTCGGCAGGATTGTGCGATTAGTGCGAAAGAGATGACGAAAACCCATACCAGCCCGGTTTTATCGTACATCTTCTGCAGCACTGACGGCCGTTTCAGGAGATCCTCGGAATGGGAGAGTGAAGGCGGTTCTTCCTCAGCGGTAAACGCGCTCGCTTTGCTTTCCTCCCGGATAACCTGGAAGGAAGAGGTAATGACAGCAATCAGGAGGTTGGTGAGCCAAAGCATCATAATCATGATGCCCGCGCCAAAGAAGAGAGCGGCCGGGGGGTAGTCCGAGTCAATAGTATAATACATGAGGTCTGAAAAGGTGTTTGCACTCATAATGACGAAAACGAGCTCCAGGGAATGGAAAATGTTATCGAAATTGACGGTTCCATTGTATGGATTTCCCTGCTGAAGGCAGATAGAGCCACGAGGACACAGAAATCCTTTACCGGACTTCGGGACCGGGTGAAGCTTGGTCAAGTCATCCGGCGAATCTGATGTCACCCAGGGAGAAGGTTGGCCGGTTTCATTGTCAAGATGCCCGCCACAGAAGGCGAACTCGTTCGTAAATGATGCGGCCTTGTTCGTCGGGTCAAGAGGATCAAGCCAGACACACTGCCTGCTGAGACTAGCTTTAAAGCTTTGAACACCTATAATCGCAAAAAGCAACCAAAAAAAGCTGATGAGAAAGGCCACCCGCACCAGGAGTGGAGTCGCCTTTTTCAAGCTTCGCAAGATGATCTACGTTCGTAGTCAGTACGTTGGTTAGGAGGAAATGAATTACTCAAGAGTAGCTTACCGCGGTTCCGTTTGTCAAGGCCAGCAGCCTAATAATACGTAGGCAACTGAGCATCTTGAAAACGTACAGATGGTGCTGCTTTTCAAGTCCAAATATCCCCAAGATAAACGATATCCAGAACGCAACGACGGCGACGAAGTCTAAGCGATTGAAGCCATGGCGCAAAAAGGCACGGCGGGCTAGCTGAAATCTCCGCTGGTCCTCTATGGTCTTGGTTTGTCGCTGCGCGAAGGTGAAAGACCGCGGAAGGCCCACTGGCTCAAGTCGGGTGTGCCGGGCGCCCCTGACAGACTTCTGCCGTTGAGGTTGAAAAATAAGGCGATATTGATCAGCGATTGCCGCTCTGACGCCGCGTTTTCGGTCAATGGTGCTGTATTCGGCCGCATTCAAAATAAACCCGGACACTATGATTCGGGCCACGATTTCTAGGGTGAAAATAATGAAAAGAATCAACATTGCCCAGTCAATCTTAGTCTCGCCCCATTTGGCTGGGCGACCATTTCCAGGTTCGAAGACATTTGGCGCCGCTTCAACGGCGAGGAGAATTGTCTGGAGAACGATGAGGACAAGGATAACTGGCTCCGTCCAGGCATGTATAAGGAGTTCGCAGAGACCCTTCCTAATCGCATTCTCCGGTGAAAAGATACCCAGGCTCTTCCCCTTCAGGGGGTTCATCATATCCACCGGGAGTGACTCAGGATACCGAACTTCCGCAAAGGCAAAGTCAGTGGAGGCCTTTTTCTCAAGATTGGGTGCGGGAAAGACCTGGGAAGGGTAAGATGTGTCCAAATCAGGGCCTATAGACAGGTGTTGCGTAAGTCTTTGTTCCACGCCGTTCTGGGAGCTTGGCCGGCGATGGCTGGGCCTTCTATCAACTATCTCGGCCTCGCCACTAATATTAACTACTCTCTGCGACATTGCCCTGACGATCGAGCCTGCTCTAGACAATGCCCCCGAGGTCGATGGGGTTCGAGAATGGCGGAAATCGCCAGGAGCAAGGGTATTTCCATAACCTTGTTGTTGAACAGCAGCGGGATCCAGCGCAACATCGAGGCCGATCCTGGTTTGGCGTCCCCTTGACGGCCCGTTGTCGATGTCGGAGACTGTCTGAAAGCTGTAACGGGGCGCAGAATCCTGGCCAGCACGTGGACTCAGAGCCCCAGCAATCGGTTGTGCTCCCGACGTGAGCGGGACCATGTCTGACTCGTTATCGACGACGTTCGGGTCATCGTAATAATTCCCTGGCGCGTCAAATGCTTCTGTGGAAACGGTTCTATACGGAGTGAGCGGAGTGGATGGTGCGTCGATGCTTGGCGGCAGCGCGAACTGTAAGGCGGAAGGGTCGATAGGAGATTCGGGCTGGGCGCCTTCATCCCCATCATAAAAGTCGGCATCGCGGCGGCGACTGGAATATGATTGATTCCAGTAAGCGGAGGGGGAGGGAGGTAAATCTAGGACAGGCGCATCGCGAGAGTGGCCAGGTAGGTGTGTGGCCGCCTGCGGCCGGCTTCCGGGGGCTGAATTCTCGAGGCTCTGGAGTCGAAAGGATTGTGTTTGGGGGGACGATTCCGGTATCTCTCCATTGTCACCCCCGTTTCTCGTCGGTAACGATTGGGACATCTCGTGTGGTCCAGATATTTGGAAAAACAAGCCTAACTCAAAACGACGACCATCGTCCGAATATTCAAGTCAGCCTTGGCGGGAACGGCTAGGCTCAACCCCAGCATACTTCAGACTAAGAGACGAGGCATTCGAGGTTGCAAAAGAGCTTTGGGGTCGATGGCATGGTAGTTATTGCAATCAGAGCGTTGAAGAACGGTCGACGCTCTGCTGGAAGCAGCGTGTTGGAACCGTGGAGAGTGTCGAAAATACAGTGCTTTGCACGAGGCTCAAGTCTTACTCAGGGGCAAGTTCAGGCTAGTTTAGGACTTCGAATTTGAAACCGCAGCTTGACGTCGTCTCACAGCTTGGCCATAATAATAGTACTTCGTAATAGTGTCTTTGGTGTCCTAAAAATAGAAATTGATCCCTAGCGTGGCTCAGCTTCAGTGACTTGGTGACTGGTTAAGTAAGCATCGATGAAGACACTTGGAATGTTGCCCAATTCAATGTTCACATTCACATGAATCATCCTTCGTCCAATTACTTCGTATTGTAATATTATTGGCTGTACCTTAGTATCCTCGTAGAACACCAAACTAATTTGGCAGTTTACGAAGCAAGAAAGCAGAGACTTGATCAATACCACGACAACATCAAGACTAAAAATACAAGAAAACTGGCAAGTGAGTATAAGTGTGGCAACGCCGCTCACATACTCCTAGGCTGGTTTTGCCGTACCTTCAATCTCCAGCCAGCCCTTCACAACGTCCCGCAAGTGTCTAGCTTCAACATGTGGACTTCCGCCCTCATCCTGCAAGTCCATCGCAAGCAAATGGCGGGCGACCGCCTCTGCCGACTCCAGTTTCCTTTTCTCGGCGACTCCCAGCCTTGAGCATAACACCCGGAGATCAGCGTTCCGGTTAAGCTGATCAGCAATAACCTCTGCTCTTTGTATAATAGATCGATCTATGCCATTCACCGCAGCGCATGAGGTGCCAAAGCTTGAGATGCCTTCACCTTGCTTTAGTGCGTATAGGTACACTACTGACGGATCGCCAAAAGTACCGGCCTCCAGGTTGACCCTCACATCCATCCGGGCCAGGTTGATGCCACAATCAGCGGCTAAGTGGCCGCCATCGACAAGTTCATGATAGTGTGTCGCTGCGAGAACGCGGGGCGCTTCTTCCCCCCTGGCAAGGAAATTGTTGATAATGGCCCCCATCAGGCCAGCCCCATCTTCAGGTAGGGTTCCTTTACCAAACTCGTCGATCAGGACTAGGCTTCGCCGAGTAGCTGCCTGTACTGAGAGTGCAATTTGCCGGAGATCGATTGAGAAGGCGCTCTCGCCCCGGCATGCACTCTCTCTTGTAGTGATACGCGTCAAGATCTTGTCCGTGAGCCCGATGACGGCGCGCTTCGCGGGAACAAAGCTGCCAATGTGGGCTAGGTAAACGGTGAGAGCGACTTGTTTGAGGTAAATGCTCTTGCCCGAATCGTTCGGCCCCGTAATCAGCATGATGGTGTTCTGGCTATCCGCTTCATCTGAAGGGTTGCTGTCAATCCCAAGTCCTTTCTGGCCACCCGGGCTCCCACCCAAAAAGCAATCATTTGCTATATATTGGGGCGCCACAAGCTCCAGGAGTGGGTGGCGGCCGCCTTCAATGTGGATGATATTTGAGTCGCGCGTTACCATCGGCGATGTCCATCCGTACTTTTCTGCCCCAGCAGCCAGAGCCATCATGCTGTCAAGGTCACCGCAGGCCTCGGATGCCCTTTCAAGTGCGTGCCGATGCTGTAGGACTCGGCTCGATAAGTCATGGAGTATGTCTATCTCTCGATCTATGTTCAACCTGTTAGCCATATATTCACACTTTCATTTGCGACAGGCGGTCTGCACACCCATCGCCTACCCCTTCCGCTTAAGGAAGGTGGAATAACTTACCCACAATCATGCCGTAGACATCGCCGAATCGCTCATCAAGTTGTTTCATATACTTGTTCTTATAGTAAACACGGTTATTGTCTCTGAATCTCTCCTCCCACCTCCCGTCTTGAAGTCCATCATTTTGGGGTTTGTCTGTCCTAGAAAACCCACCCATCTCGACAACCGTCAGGAAACCGAGTTGAGGGAAAAACACGCAATTTCGGAAGCGGCTTTGAGCCCATTCCGGGAGTTCCTGGTTCAGCGCGGTCGCTACCTCCGTAAGGAGGGACTCTATTCCATCATAGGTATGTTTCAACCCATCTAACTTACGGTCGATTCCCGCAGCGACCGTGGGACGCCCGCGAACAGCAGACTCCTCGAAATCAACTGTGCGGTTAACCAACGCTCCAATGGCAGCAAGGTCATCAGCCGGTATGCTGGTAGAGATCTAACACAGGAGAGAGTAGATTAGCAGTCGCTTATCAATGGTTCGGGGCCATAAGTAAGGTGATACCCGTTCAATTATACCAACTCTCGGCCGACAATGGAGCCGTTCCAGACCTTCCCGCAACATGACTGTGTGAAGAGTGAATCTATGCAGCACTTTCCATATCCCGCTATCTGTTGGTCCGGGGCAAATTACATCTCCTGCTCCTTGCTCCATCCGCCGCAGAAGCCTCTTGATGTCTTGAAGCCCTCGAAGTGACCGTCGAAGGTACGCAACAGTTTCTTCATTCTCCGGTCGTAATAACGTCGACAAGGCGTCCTGCCGCTCTGAGACGACTTCCAAGTCCGTAGTAGGCCGCAGAAATACCTGACGCAACTTGGCCTTTCCTTGACGAGTACATGCTAATTGTCGAAAGAGCCCGAAAACTGATAGATTTTCCTTGGCGCTAGCGGACGTATAATGCTGACTGTTCGCCTGTGCATTGGGATGGAATTCTGAATGGATAATTTGGAGAGAAGCGAAGGCATCGGCGTTGATAAACATCCGGTTGGCCAAGGTAAACATTTGAAGGGATGCTACACTCGGAGCACCTGGAAGCCGACTAGCCTCATCAGGTCGTTGAATTGTGGCGAGGACAGCTCCAGAACAACCCACCTGGTAAATGAAGATGCAGTATTCTCATTAGCCATGGACGCTGTCGGAAAGGGTAGGAGAGTAATGAGTGAGAAGATTAAACTCACGGAGAGCCGACACTCGAGATCAACCATTGATCCAAGCGCCGTCACCTTCGGATTCTTGATTGCCGAGTTCGACTCATAGGCCTTACAATCAAGTCCCGAAGTAGAAGCCTCTTGGCGATATCCCCTATTTGCACACCCAAGTCTGGCCAAACGCTCCAAGGCGGCTTCATATGAGAACTCGGCCGAACTCAAAACCTTCAGTGTAAACCCACTGGCATAGGAGTCTAATGTCCGTCAGAGTCCGGCAGGTTGTGATGCGGGAAGGATATCATGAAAACGAAAGGCAACATAGCAAACCTTCTGAACCGGATAACTCCTTCAGTTGCCTAAGTAGATCTTCAGAGGAACGCATGGGTACCAACACAACCGTCGGCCGTGTGTGAGTGAGAAGGAGTTCGACACAAGTCCAGTCAACCACATTCGTCTCCTCCAAGAGAGCCAGGGAAGAATCCGCGAAAGAAAAACATGCACACCCTAGTTTTCCATCCACCTTCACTTCTAAGGCCAGAAGGATGTAGTCCTGAGTATTGTCCGGGATCGGCGCGTGGCCATCAGAACTGTCTGACAGCTCTAAGGTAGAGGGCGATGTCATTTTGTTATAGAAGAAAATTGTACTATCGTATGGGCGGTTGTGCAAATACCTCGTCTTGTGCGATCTTGAGGGCTAGCAGTAAGGTTCTTGTGCCATCGGTTTCTGGAGCCGTACAGTTTCAAGGGGACCAAAGGCGGATGTTGATTCTATTGATGGATTGGTTCGATCAGACCACCACAACTGTGTCAGTCGGAGTGTGCAATGCACAAGACAGACATCAATTCACCTCAGGAACACTGGGGGCAGGAACGGCGATAGCTACGGTAGCTGCGACCGAGCATCTGTGGATCTAGTTCGTTCAATGTCACTACAACATGTGAACATGTGAATATCCTAACATGAATGGTATGTCAACTGTACCTTGGACACGTACTCCGAGGCGCAACTCATAAAAGATACATTACATGGAAGGAACGGCCCATTTCAAAAAGTGTATGATGCTAAATCGCTTGGGGCAGGCGGTTCCTGCCTAGCTGCCGACGGTGTCGTTATTCCATGCCAGTAAGGAAAAAATCCCCCTAAAAACCGCAGCGTACGTCTCAGAGGAGTCGCAAGCGCACAAACCCGGGCGAGAAGTGCTTCTAAACTTGTGGGATGGAAAGGACGGGGCCGAACAATCGGCATCAAGCACTTCATCAATATTTCGACAGCGCCCGAATCAACTGAGGACGGAATCCCCACCTTTAACCCACTGCGAGAAATCCTCTCTTTGCCGCCTAATGTCCACGAATCCCGGGCGCGTCTCGAGCATTCGAAAAGGGTTTCCAACAAGACCAGTCTTGCTACCGCCGTCGCTTTCTCCTGTAAGCCCCTTAACTCCTTCTCTCTCTAGACGACCGGCCCAGACACGCCATCGTATCGGTCGCAGTGGAGGTGCGGAAAGGGCGAGGCCGAAACATATAACAAGAGTCGCGGTTATCGCTTCAAGAAGGATGTCCACAGGTAGAGGGACGCCTGGAGAAGTTGTCGTAATCTGAGGTGATGCTGAAGTAGCAACGGAAATTGTGCGAGAAGCTTGACCAGAATGTTCCTGGGCCGAATAACACCTTTCCCAGTAAAGTCAGCGACCAGGTCAAAATGGAGGTTGAACAGGAAGAGACTCACGAATGCGCCAACACTACTAGGCCCAGGGTGATGATGGCACGAGGTATCCAAGCCATTGTGAGGTGGTCTTGTTGGGTATGAAACGAGGAAGGTCTGTGTCGGCGGGTGATGGAGAAGCGAGTACAAAGATGAAGCACAGTGTCGTCGAGCTTGTTGTCGAGCTTGCTGTCGAGCTTGCTGTCGTCCACCTACGAAATTCAAGCCTATCGACGCAAATGGGTCATGTTAAGCGACAATGCAATGCAATCAAATGTTGACACTCTCCTTCGTACTTGTGACGTGTTTCTGTGGATAAATGAATATTGAATTAACCAGTCTATGCACCATCCCATCAAAAATGCAACACCTGGAATGGAACCGTTTGCATAATAATATACACGTTAACATCGTTGATCTCGGCTGGGATCACACAGGACCGCGCCGCACCGAACCAAAAGTATTGCGTCACTGGGGAGCTCAATAATCCCATCAACAGGCTCCAGATCGAGAGTCACAAAGTGCCACACGACATCTTATGAAAAGAACTCCTCTTGCCGATGTTGGGTTTGTTGGACTCATCAATGCCTCTAATCAGATATGGGTTTTGTTCCAGTATACCCTAAACTCAAGCTCACTAGGCCAGTCTGTACCACCATAAGGCCTTTAGCCTTGCCAAGCGTCAGTCTGAGATCGTGGCGGCACCTCCTCAACTTGCCAGCTGCCCTCTTCGCCTTTCAAGTATTGTAGGTGGGGATCCTGTTCCAAAAAGGCATCCAGTGGCTCCATTGATTCGTGCACTCCTAGTGGACCTATGTCTTCCATGCCTGACGGCAACCACTTCGGATCGACGTCAAACCTGAAATTTTCCAACGAGCCATCGTAGGCTTTGCCGCTTGGCCTTGCGACCAAAGATGGGTCCATCATATGCTCAGGGCCCATGCTCATCGTGGCGTATGGATCGATTATGGGTGGATATGAAGCATCACCCATAATGTGATGGGTCTGAGAAAATGACGCTGGTGATGGTGTCTTTCTGATGGCAACATCCTCAACGAGCCCGCTTTGGCCCGGTGTCGAGTAAACGCTCTGGTGGTAATAGTGATCACTGGGGAATCCCGTACTATCGTATGGGGTATGAATGGGTTTCCCGGGGTTGGAATAGGGGTACAGGGAATGGTTGGAGGGCACTCCTAAACTACCGTACCCGTCATATGTTTCGAAAATGGATATCGGAGTGCTCACAGCAGCACCCACTTGCATCTGTCTCGTCGCCCTTTCAGTGTCCAAACCTCGCAAGGACCTTTCAGATGTCCACTCGGCTTCTCCAAGATGAAACCCCTCATCCGAACCCGTATCTACCTTCCTGGTCTTCTTTGCGGGTTTGGAAGGAGTGAATTTGTAATTCGGGTGTGCCTTGTGGTGGTTTTCTCTCTCGATCTTGGCCCATTCATTGAATTGCTCTCTGATATGTTCCGGTTCTAGTGGCCAGCCATCACCGCAAACCTGGGAGACTAGCTGGTGGTTGTTCTGGGTGCATATGGACTTTGCCAAATTTTGGTATGCTTTCCGGTATAGCATGAAAGCGTTCATAGGCCTTTTGACCTTTCCCGGCGTTTTACATTCGGCTACCTCTCTCAGTCTTTCTTCTTTGGTCCGATGAACGTATTTCGCGATGTCGGGCATTTCAGAGAGCGGAAACTCGTGTGCTAACTCGCTCAGTGGCTTTTGTACCTTATTTGCTCTCTTCGCAGCGCCTGGCCTCTCTCTCTTCCGCTTCGATGTGTTCTTCTCTATTCGCCCAGTCTTGACAGCCATAGTCTTCGGGCCCCTTGCACTTTCTGGCCTCGCAGTGTTCGTCATCGCGGAGTTGTGTATTTGGGAGGATCTTTGCGGTGAGATATCTGTGGCGTTGTATGGTCTGGGGTGCTAGAGCATGTTAGCATTTAAGCCATGTAAGTGTGTACTAGAGGGAGTTATCAACGAACGAAAGAGCTGCTATCCCCAAGGAAAGATCCATGGTCGCCATACCCGCCCGGTGATGCATCGAATGACGGTGTAGGCATACTCTCCTAACATTTTTTTTTTCTTCAGCACTGGCCCACTGTGGACAGCAACATAGGAGAAGATGGCACTTACTAGCGGTAGCCCTTGGTGTTGGGAATGCAGGTTCTGTAACGTCGAGAAATTGTGTGTAGTGGGAGGTGATACGTATCGAGAAGCGTGTTGAGAGATGGAGAAGAGGTCTTCTTCAGCTAGAGCACCACCCCCAATGAACGGTGTACTGCCGTCATGTCCAGGGAGGTGCTGGAGGTGATATTCATCCCCTGGGATGGCAGCAAGTCGAGAGTCTTCATGTCCCTCCATCTTCAATGCTGAGTCTCCCGACGCCGTATCGTCGCCCGTATCTCCTTCTAAGGAGGGTCGGATGGTTCGTAAGGATTCAGCGGCAGAGGGAGATGCACCACTCAAGTACCGACTGGGGGTTATTCGTAGTCAGGGTCCCCTTTTGGACCGTCGATCCTCCTTCCGCCTTCCAGTCATAGGCGAAGTTGTTCTGGTTGAAGGGGGTAGTTACTGTCCGGATGTAGCTTCTGAATGGGTATGCTGGTTTTCGTCAAATGTGGCAACTCCAATATGATGGTCTTCGATGGCTTGCTTAAGCGCAGCTTGATCATGGATGCAACCAGGCTTCTATCAGGTTTGGCACCAGGTTGCTGTCATGTATGCAGCAGGTCTGTATGAAGACACCCTGAACTCTAGGACTGGGCGAATTTTGGGTTGGCTGCTCTAAGACCTATTCTCTTTGACAGCTAGGTGACATACATGCTTGCAGTCTGAGGTAGGGGAATCTTCTCCCCAAACTCCTTGGCTACTGCAAGAGACAAGGATACTGGGGGCGAACCAGTCTTTGTCTGGGGATATGTGCTGGTCTTACAACCTTGGGGGTAGCTGTGGGCACTTGTGTTGTCATTCAAGTCCATTCATCCTTTAGGGGGTTTCCCGATCCAGACGTGCTTCAACTTATTGCTTCCGGATGTGTGCAATCCATTAGCTCCCGCATCCAGCCAGAGAGCATGTAGTGTTGAGGACGGTTGAATCAGATTTGGGAACCTAGGAATGCTATCCGAAATGTACAGGGACCTACCCATCAGTCCTAATCTTCAAGCCTACTTCTAGTATTCTCTGCTTGCCACTCCCAGGCTACAGGATGCCGTTGTATAGAGCAAAGACATTAAATGCCATTTGGATGGGAGGGAGGAGACCTGCTGCGAACTCCTATATTGGGTTCCCAAGAGGTCTTACGCAGTGGGTTCACATATTCCCCACTAGTTCAAGCATGATGTCGGCTACAAGCATTCGGGAATCTACCTGGCAGGCAAGCTAACTTGGATGTCCATTTCGTAGTCTATAATTCTAATGCAATCGCCCCTGGAATGACCCTCTCATCTGGCATGTTTGTCCCTGGTTCATCAGAAGTGTTGGCTGAAGTCAACTTCATTGGCCAACATACCATGGGCCAACCCCGTGGCATTCCTTTGAGACGATCAGCCGGGTCCAAGCTAACAATCCGGCTGGATCTTCGATCGATCGATCGTATGGAGGGTAATCAACGGTCAAAATAAAATAAAAAAGAAGAAAAGAAACAAAAATTAAACCAAAAAAGAGAAAAAGAAAACAAAAAGCCCCCCTTTTCTCCCGGTCCTGGTCTAGAACTACCTGCTTCAACATCTGGTGTCTTCCTCTCCAGCAAGGTAGAGCGATTCAGTAACAGTCTGCAGCCTTGCTTGAACTTACCTTGAACCGTCCATGACTGATACCAACCTCCATGCCCCACAACATCGGCCGCGTTGTTTGCAGAAAGGCATCATCTCATCTTAGGCGTCTAGGCGTGTAGCGCATCCGTGTGTGGCAAGTCCCCGGAGAGGAACACGAAGGATGGCAGTATACGATCAACACCAAGTTGCTCGAGATAGATAGCCTTCATGAACCATGAACCATCAACCACGCCTTCTTTTGCCCCAATACATGACCCATAGGCAGAAAGCGATGTTCGTGTCCTGGCAAAATCTCCCTGTACCCACTTCGCGTTTCAATTTCTTGACCAAAGTTGCATGCTGGCTGCCGCATCAAACCTGTCGAATGTCTGGGAGCTTGGGCCAACAGTTCATGCACTGAGGCGGGAAGAGTAGGAGACTTGAACAGCTTGCCCTCTATTTACTGACGCATCATCCTGTGCCTCTGCTCGGGAAACTGGCCAGTGAAACGAGATGGGCTGGGAAGCCGTCACTACAGATTGATATCAGTTCACTTCGGCAAGATATGGTCCGTCAAGAGCAAACTGGCGATGAAGACGCCGACAGTGAGGGCGTCCCACCAAAGGCAATCGGTGCCGCACTTGCCTTGACCTGCAGAACATTTCCTAATTTCCCGAATAACAACAACTCAAGAGAGAATACAAGCACGGCAACACGACTGTTTGGAAAAATGCGCCACAGACTAAATGTGGGGATCTGAATAAGAATTTTAGACGTCTGATATTCCCAGGTTTATCTACCTACAGATTGTTTGATCCTAAGCACAAATTGTTACACTCTCGGAGAGCCCGCGAGCCTGTCCTCAGATCTAAGGCTGCCAATCAACTCTTACCGTAACGGGGGTGATTAATAAGGAAAGGAAAGAGAAATTGCATGCGTAGAATGAGTGGTTAAAGTTAACCTGAACGGCAACCGAAGACCTAAATGTCACCCCCTATAGATATTGAGCTGTGGGCTAAACTTGGACGTCTTTGCAAAGATGGCGGCGAGGATGACTTGACCGGGGGGGTGGCGATCTGCTCACGTACGACAGGAGAAAGTGCGGGAGGTGGTGAGACAAGGGTACTAGGACCGGGAGAATGACTTCCGCACTCATTGAAGGACGAGGATAGAGAAACAGATGGTTTAACTGGGGAGATACCGGCGGAAACAGGCGGTAGGATGGATGATTCAGGGTTTCGGTTGAGTTGTGTTGATGCGAAAGATCCCATCCCATCTTTAGTCCCCCGAATGGCGCTAGTGAAGAGACCACTCGTGCTGGAGGATGGAGGTAGGCATGTGGGATCATATCCGGCATGGTGGGAAAGTAAGGCTGACTTTGTACTTGGTGTGTCCAGATGATTTGGTAGTGAGTGAGATTGGGGCTTGCAGTCCTTCGCATGTTCATCAAGCGGTTGCCAGCCACGCTCCTCCAATGAGTTCTGTGTACAGACGTCCGGTGTACTAGAAACTTGAGGCTTGTCATTGGATTGGGGACTATGCTCGAGATGTGTGTTCGGTGGAACGCCGTCCTGAACTCGTAATGGATGGGCATGAGACTTGTTGTTGATGATGACGCCCTCGTTATGAGGTGGTGCAGAGATATTCGTAGGTGGATTAGAAGCCAAGTTCAACTCGAGGCCGTTCGAGGAATCCTTGAAACTATCATTTTCAGGGGGAGGGCCTCCATCATGACCCGCGGACTTGACTCTCAACTTGATTGTTAACTTTGATGGTGTTGAAGCTTCGTGTTTCTTGCGCTTGCACGCGGCGCACACAAAATGGAACTCTGGTCGATCAGCCTCTTCCTCACTGATACCAACGCATTTGCTATGCTGCCAGATGCTGCACTGCTCGCAGGCGATGCTATGGGTACCATCGTCCACTTGCCCATAGACGCCACAGACGCAATCGAAAACCCAGTCCTCCTCTTCACTCCCCAAGTCTTGCAGTGCCTGCTTTGTTTTCTCAATCGCATGTTGGAGTTGACGGCCGGAAGTGCGATGTGCTGGGAGGTCGGGAGTTTCGCTCTCCCTCGATAGCTGGGCAAGCTCTGACTCGTAACGTGATCGTTTCGTCTCTCGATCTTTCAGCCTCCTTTCTCGTGCCATCATCCGAGACTCACGCTCCCTTTCAAGTTTCTGCCGGATTTCCTCGTCTCGCCTCGCCGCTGTCGCCGACGCTTGTTGTTTTTGTTCCTCTTCTTGCGCTTGCGCCTCACGCTTCTTTTGTTCCATCCTGCTAGCAATTCGGCTCGACCGTTTCGCATTTGCCATTTTGGCCAAATTCAATAATTCGCGTTCCCTTTGTAGAGACTTCTTCTTGCGTGCCTCCTCATCCTTTTGTAGGATTGGTATGAGATGAGTCTGGATCTGATCTCGCAACACCTTCTCGTTTTCATCTTTAGTCCCTTCTAACTTGTTCAAAAATTCGGTTACCTCATTTAAGGTGACAGCAATGCACTCCCACTTCATACCACCCAACCCGTTGTCGGCTTCGCCGTCATCACCCACAACCCCACCCTCACAAGCCCTCTCCACTGGTGCAGCGGATTGGCTAGATCTAGATCGTTTCCTGGGCCGGCTCAAGGATGAACGTGACTTTTTCGATCGCTTCCTCGGATGTGTCGCGTGGTTATGTGAAGGCTCCTCTGTAAGTCGATATATTCTGTTGTCGTCGAGGACAAAATACGTTCGATCCTCACTGTCCCAACCGTATGGTTCGATTCTCTATTGAGACCACTGTTAATCTCGACTAGCAAGGCTTTCCTGGAGGGGAGCTTAGAGCCTACCCATGATGCTTGATCGACATCTTTTTGTTCCTCCATTTTCTCTCGGATCCGCTCGGGGTGTATCATGATCCATTGCGTAAGTTGTTGTAGGGTACATATCTATTGAGGTCGGTTAATAGCATGCCCCCATGGTAGCAATTGGGATGGTGCTAGGGAGGAATTCAAGACCAACCTTCGTTGTGATATCAAAATCATCAAACTTCCGCGGGTTCGGATCCGTGCCAAAGGGGTTCTTGCTCGGAGCTTTAGCAGCAAACTGCCTTCGGGCGTATTCGTCGAAGTGATCAGTCCTGCATGAACCGAGTCGTCTTCAGCTTCGCATTCAATACGCCGGCGTGTTCGAGAAGGGAAACTAACGTTAAGCCTCTTTGCGAGGACAGGCATTTCAAGAGTGCCAGGCCGATGTCTCGGAGAACTGTCGAATGGGGACGAAGGCATTCTTCCTCTAGGAGCTGGAAGGGAATCGTGGTTAACATTATCGTCTAGAGAACGACCAAGTATTTTCTGCAAAGGCATATACAAACCTCGATGTCTATCTCCTCCGATATTTTGACGGCCTTGCCAAAGAGGTAGATCCACTGGCAGAGGTTTGCGAATTGCCACATATTCCGAATTTGGTGCAGAGGGGATACTTCTTGGGCGGTATGGGCGACCTCCAGCTGCCCTGCTGATCGCTTCCGTGTAATCCTCATGTTGTACAAATCGTGGCGTACGAAGTAAATTTGGCGCGTCGTGCAGTTGGCGATGGTTAAAGGCTGCGCACCAGAGGATTTGGGTCGCTTCACAGCTGCCTCCCCTCTTGATGGTTAAGCAAGGTGTAGTGTACTGTGCTGTTCACGTAGTATTTCCAGACATGGATGCTGATAAGGCGAGTTTTGCGAATACTCAGTACATCGAGCTGTTGAAACATTTGACGTTGAGATTTGGACTTTTAGGAAAGGTCAATCAAATTAATCGATGGTGGCGAGAAGAGTGGTAGCCATATCAGTGGCGCGTACTTCGTACAATGATCAATGCATTTGATCAATCAGATGCGGCGCGTGTCTCACAGTGTTGCTGTTGAGGTACGTACAGTGAACTGGCTGGGCCGCCAAGAGTAAGAAGGTGGATTATTATTAAGGGGCATAAAAGTTCAATGTGGGTATTGTACATTGTAGCCAGCAACGAGAGTCATGGTGGTTAATGGGGATTAGGACTTGAAGAATTGATATTGATCCCATGGGTTCGCCCGAATTTACATTTTTTTTTGTCATCCAAGAACACCTTTTTTTAATTCCTGGGACGGATAGGCCTGACCTCAATAACATAAACAAAAAAAAAAAAGAAACGATAGCTTCAATAGTAGCCAAGAGTCAAATACCAGAAGTGGAAAAAAAAAATAAAAAAGCCCTATAAGAAGACTGTGTTGGCGGATCAATGGGAAACAATGGCGTGGAGATCAATGAGATGGTTCCCAAAAATCAGACTGACAGCCAGCCAGGAACTATATTGGCCAAGTGAAAAGACTGTCCAGGTAATTCCTGCGAAGACTGTAAGTTCTCGCTTACAACTGTTTCGTGGTGTTGATTAGACACGATGACTTCGTGCGAAAAGTACAACTAACCAGGGACACAAAGTACTTCGTATTTAATACTTCAATATCACCAGGAGAAAAGTATTGAGACACACATCAGGATCACACAATCAGTGGTTATAACTAGTTAATCACTGATGCTGTGATTTTCCTGGCTACAGTGAGCAATTGTACAGGCGTCTGGTGTAATTTGTCCTCGTAATAGTTCTGTACCAAAAACATGCTAATTCCACTTCAAGGTTTCGTAATTAGGGCGCATTTCACGCGCTGCTTCAAGTTGTCTAACAATAGACTGTAGCAAATGTGTTGGGACCAGAAAACGTCAATGACCAATGTAAACCGTCTGTGGGCAATTCGTTGGTGCAAGTGGCCTCCATTACTATGACCCCAGCAGAATGAGTCTAGTTGTTAAAGTGCACTGCTGGTTCAAACCACAGAGGTATCTCCAACCATGACGTCATTGGTGCCTCCCGCCTCTTTTCCAGGCGTCGCTCGGGGTGAGAGAAACGTTGATGGCCATCGCGATAAATAAAATATGTTAGCCTTGAGCTAAAGTGTTGAAACTGTTGCAATCATAACCCGCGCAAATGGGAGAGTATATGCTGTAATCGGCGAAGAGACGCTAGCCCTTTCTCAGGGTCTGGTGTTTGCAGCGTTTCAGCTGCGTCGTCGACCTCTGCTCTTGCCTTTTCCACCTCTGGTGCAAGCTCACCCCAAACTTCATCATTATATCGGGTCAACACGTTCTTCCATTGATTGAACCAAAGAGTGGAATCGGCATGCGAGTCCAATTTGTTCGTCGGCTGTGAAACAAAATCCGGGCTTAAGGATGGGTCCTCTTGAGGCCAGAAATTAAGAAGATGATCCCATGGGAGAGCCTTAGACCCTTCGTCCCCAAATAGGGCGGCACGAAGGCGAGGTGCGTCGGATAATCCAAGACTGAAATCAATGTTGTCGGGGAAGCATAACGAGTCCTGACTTGACAACAGGGCCACAACGTCCTGCCCATCCAGCTGACCCTGCTCTTCCACCGTACGTTCGCTGTTCCGGGAGTACACGGTCCGTTCGTTGTTCTGGGAGTAGACAGCACTCTTGCCCTTCCCCTCGATCTCCGCAATGTTACCCTGTGTAGGCTGATCAAGAAAACTTCCAAAGGCTGTCTCCGTGCTGTGATCTTCTGCCACGATCCCTCCATTCCTCGCACTCCCCGCACTCCCCACTCTACTGAAGACCGTCTCCTGGGAGGAGGAAGCACCGCTTCCAGAACTGCTAGAAATAGAATCGTGACCCTTGGTAGAGCCCTGCCCTCCTTGGTTCTTCAGTGTCGCGGTTCCGGGGTCATTAAGAAGGGACGAGGCGAGGCCTGTTGCGGACTGTAGGAGGCGTTGAGGTATCGAAGCATCTTTGTTGACTCGGCCTGTGGATGGAGGAGGTACCGCCGGATCGGCATCTTTATCGTGTTGGGTTGCATGGTCCTTGGCCGAATTGAAGTCAGCCCCCATTCTAAGAACAAAGAAAAGGAGGGGCGGGGGCGGGGACGAGAAGAGAGACGAGAAAGAGAAGAAAACTAAGAAAAAGACGCCAGCCCGTGTGTGATCGGCGGTGGTGATGATCTGGGAAGCTGAGATCAATTGTCTGACCTATTTTAAAGTTGATATCAATCCACCATGTACGAAGTAGAACGAGGCACTAATAATAAGCATATGATCTTGATCAATATACAAGCTCCTACTTTGCAATAACCTCGGCCATTGACATGATTCCGACTTTTATTCAATTCTCCAGAAGGCAGAGGTTCCTAAAAAAAAAAACCACGCCAACTGAGCTATTTCTAATATCCATGATAAGCTCAGTTCTGTTCTTCAGGAATTGCATTATCAGCACAATCAATTAACGAGGTGGGCCATGGGAGGGGCGGAAAAAGTACGGCTTAAACTACACACAGAAACGGAACCATCAACCAAACTGATGGGGATACTCCAACACAGACAAAGCTGTCGTCGGTCGCCTTGCCTCATAATCCAAATCTACCATCTTTGTGACATAATCACCTTCACACCTCCCCCCTCCAAACCACAGGTTTCTAATGACAGTACTGAATATCTATCCTACCCCTAGCATCACCAGATCCACACATCCTCTTTAAATCAGCCATTCTCGAGTTGACCATTCTCCTTACCTTTGGACTGCTACCCCACCTCCTGCCTAGCTGAGGAGCCTCTCAAGTACGTCTGGCAAGGTCGATAACACTTGTTCCTAGCTGCTAATAATGCGACATCGCCCTTCACCTAGGAAACCTTCCCACCTCTATTTCCTTGGCCTTTTCCTGTCCTAGACAGACACACCAGCTAGGAGAAGATGGTAGATAGTGATGCAAACTCTCCCACGTGGAAATTTACCCAGTACGTTACCCTTTCTCTCCTTCCTTTATTGACGTATGATCTAGGCTCTTACTCATTGACCACAGGTGCTTTGGTGATAAGGGCGATGTAGAGGACATCACAGAAGGTAAGTGGCATCAGTACCATAGGCTCTACTCCTGGTGTTGTCTTTCACTGTCTCTCTCCTGGCTTTGCTGACCCCTCCCCCCCCTTCATCATAGCCGATATCATATCCACAGTCGAGTTTGACCACACCGGAAATTATCTGGCGACAGGAGATAAGGGTGGACGTGTTGTCCTCTTCGAGAGAAACGAGACGGTAAGCGAGGTCGTCTACGCAAACGGGTACCTGGAGTGGTTGCGCTAAGCCCTGGACAGAAAAAGACATGCGAATACAAGTTCCACACCGAGTTCCAGTCGCACGAGCCCGAGTTTGACTATTTAAAGTCTCTCGAGATAGAGGAGAAGATTAACAAGATCAAGTGGTGCCGGAGACAAAATGCTTCGCACTACTTGTTATCGACCAATGACAAGACGATCAAGTTATGGAAGGTTTTCGAAAAGTCGCTCAAGGTCGTGGCAGAGAATAACCTGTCCCAAGATCTTACCCCTGGCCATCTTCCCGGTGGTGGAGCAAATCTATCGAGACCTCTGGGCCATCAGCAGTTCCGAAACCCAACTGATCTCAAGCTGCCCCGCCTGACACATCACGATACGGTCGTCGCTGCCGTTCCTCGTCGCACTTACGCGAATGCTCATGCCTACCACATCAACAGCATTTCCGTCAATAGCGATGGAGAGACATTCATCAGCAGCGATGATCTCCGCATAAACCTTTGGAACCTTAACATCCAGGACCAGAGCTTCAATATTGTGGACATCAAACCTGCGAACATGGAGGAGCTGACCGAGGTCATAACCGCTGCGGAATTCCACCCACTTAGCTGCAATTGGTTCATGTATGCCAGCTCAAAGGGCACCATCAAGTTGGCTGATATGCGAGAAAGCGCTCTCTGTGACCAGCATGCGAAGTGTATGATTGACTCCCCCCCCCCCCCCAATACCGTTATTCAACCATGCTAACTGATGACGGGAAAAGTGTTTGAGCAAGAAGAGGATCCGGCGTCGCGGTCGTTCTTTTCAGAGATCATATCGTCTATCTCCGATGTCCGCTTTTCATATGACGGCCGCTATATCTTGTCGCGGGACTACCTAACGGTTAAGATATGGGACATAAACATGGAGAGGCAACCTGTCAAGACAATACCGATTCACGAGCACTTGAGACCGCGTCTCTGCGATACCTATGAGAATGATAGCATTTTCGACAAGTTCGAGGTTGTATTCTCGGGGGATGCCAAGAACGTGATGACTGGAAGTTACAACAATAACTTCATGATTTATCCCTCAGACCCAGACAAGGAAGTTGAGGTTGTTCTTCAGGCGGATAAATCCGCCTTCAAGGCTAAGAAAGTGGGGGTGCCAACCCCTATAAACTCGTCCACGAGCCCAACCGCTGCCAATGGGAAGAAGGACGGCTCCCGAGCGGGCAGTCCAGGAACCGGCCCCGGCCAGAGAATGCGGAAAGAAACGGACGCGGATCAGATTGACTTCAACAAGAAGATCCTTCACATGAGTTGGCACCCCTTCGAAGACAGTATTGCTATTGCGGCGACGAATAATGTGAGTGCACGGAGTGAGGCATCTTCATCGTGGTTCAACAGGGCTAATCACAGTTGACAGTTATTCGTTTTCTCCGCGCTTTAAGTTGATTTTTGATCACTCGGTAATGTGGAAGAAGGTGTGGGTTTCAGTCTCTTGTGTCCTGCATCCTGCAGCTAGGCATCTAGGCCGAGGCGGCTTGGCCTTTCTTTAGCGATGCGATGAGTGGGTGGGCTGCAGTGCCTGGCAGAACCAGTAAGACAGCGCCAAGGGGGCTTTCTTAACCTCCGATTTGAACACTCCGTGATGTTTACCCTACCGCCGATGAGCGATCCCTTGTGAGTCGAGGGCTTGTGTCGGGAACGAAGTTCTCTCGTTTGCCGTCGTCGCCGTCGTCGTGCATCAAAGGATTGTTGGTTACAGAGTTGGTATTGCACTGCAGGGTCGCAGACGACCAGGAGCAGGTAGCTGAGCGGAATCCTCAATCGGGGCAGGAACAATGGAAAAAATCGTAAATTCGTAACTTGTCGGTTTTCCTCGATTGCCTTGGTGCTTGTGCCGTTTCGCCCATCTTTCAAGCTGTAGCGGCAGCCCAATGCCCTTACTTTTCGCCGCGTGAATGTTGTGGGGACTCAAATTGTATCACACAAAGTGAAAGGAGGCACCGGTGGTTGGCTTCTGTCCTGGACCCGCAGCTAGCTAAACTTTCTTACAATTCTCCCATGATCCGAACTGAGCCATCAACACAGTTCCTTGCTTGCGCCGTGGTCAGGGACAGTCGAGCGTTGTTGGAAGTCGAACTGAGCGAATCAGTCAGCTGTTGCCATCTGCCAGAAAAGGACGTGTCAAAGCTTGGATGCAAATCTCATCCACGCCGTAAATCGAATATTACCTCAGTACCTCGTCCTTGTAATTTAATTCCATAAGGTGTCCATTCCTCACTGCCTTCTCACCTCTCGACTTCGCTCCAACAACCTGAAATTTGATGAGTCGTCAATGACGATTTTCGGATCTGGAAAATAATTAATGGATTCGAAATCGGCCACTCAAGACTCGACTTCCCGCGAGTCTCCCGACTCGAGGAAGACCCAAGCTCTCTCCAGTCGCAAAAGGCTGGAATTGCACAACATCATCTTTGAGACGATCTCACAATGGCTTGCAGTCTTGGTCATGCTCAGCCTTATTTTTGGGGGTTGTTGTTCCAATGTATGTTCACTGGGAATTCTTTGGTTTTTTTATTGCCACTTCTTTTTTGAATTTTTTTTTTCCCTTTTCCTCTCTAACGTTGCTGCAGGTCTATGCTCTAGAATCAATCATCCAGTAAGTTACCCGCCCCAGGAAGGGTGTGGAAGGAAGGGTGTGGAGTAAAGCAATTAAAGATGGTACACCATGTATTTATGAGAATGAGATGCCTAACACACTCTGACTAGGGTTGAGCCTGCTAGTGGTAAGTATCTGAGATCTCTTCTTTACGCGTCTTACAGCACTATTGACAATTGTCTCAAGGGACCCTCCTCACGTTTGTGCAGTTTTTCTTTATTGCAGTGACTGGATACGTCTCCCAGTTCGACATCTCGAGACCACCATTCTTCCTGCAGCAAAACAAAGTACCATTACGTCGCTGGCTCGTGAATATTGTTCTTTTCTTCAGCATCAACGTCTTGAACAATCACGCCTTCAGCTATGATATCTCTGTTCCTGTACACATCATTCTTCGATCTGGAGGAAGCATCACCACAATCATTGCCGGGTACCTGTACGGGAAGCGGTATTCCCGTGTACAGGTCACATCTGTGGTCCTTTTGACTATTGGGGTCATTACAGCAGCATGGGCCGATGCCCAGTCCAAGGTCCGTTAACTACAGGCTCAGCTCCAAGTTCTGAAAAATAAAGTGTTTGCAAAGAACTGACGGGTTTCCTCAGGATCTTGACGCGCCGTCATCTACTGCAGGGCGTCCTCCCTTCAGCACAGGCCTTATCATTCTCCTAGTGGCGCAAATTCTGTCGGCCATCATGGGGTTGTATACGGAAGAGACGTACAAGATCTACGGCCCACACTGGCGAGAGAATCTATTTTACTCCCACCTGCTATCTCTGCCTCTCTTCCTCCCCTTCGCGGGGTCGCTAACTTCTCAGTTTGGAAAATTGGCAAGGAGTCCTCCGTTACAATGGCATCCGAGTCCGGAATCCGACCCCAGCTATCACGCCGTAGAGATCTGGCTACCCACTCAGACGTTGCAAAAGATTCCTAGCCAGCTTGCATATCTGGCTGCGAATGTGCTCACACAGTACGCTTGTATACGTGGAGTAAACCTCCTTGCCGCAGCTTCGTCTGCGTTGACAGTCACCATTGTTCTCAACATCCGCAAACTAGTGAGTCTGCTATTGAGTATCTGGTTATTCGGCAATCAACTCGCCCCGGGAACTTTGATAGGGGCTATCATCGTCTTCGGAGCCGGCGCAATGTACTCTCTGGGCTCCAAACCTAAGCAGCCAGTTCCAAGCCAGGGGCCAAACACTAACAAGAAGGAGAGGGTGGATTAAGGGAGGTCCAATGATCATTAGATTTCGATAGAATATAGAAATGAAAAGAGATTTACCACTTGCAATGGGAAGTGGAATGACGATCATACTTTCAGGACGACAGGCTGTCAGCTCGAAGATTAGACGACAAGGGACGTTGAAATAGGCTTTTTGGCGGGACCAGAAACTGCTGGCGCATACACGCTAGTGTCAGAGCGTTGTATTGATGTCACCAGGTTCTAGTGTACTTTGTCGCGGGCGGCGGCAAATGAACCTCGAAGTCTTTGTTTCGTGGTTATCAAAATCTACAGTTCGGCAAAGGCTATTGCCCTGACTTCGTCCCCATATATCTTCCAAAACACTCATCAATATTGGTGAGTGGTGTCGTCAGCAATACCAGTTGCCTTCGCCAACAGACTAAAATCTTTGGGATGGTATGGCAGTTGCCACTGTGACGTAACACTTCAGAGATCCCCCACCTGGTACACTGTACTGCCGGCGTGGTTACGGCGGGCGTCCACTAGTGTAGACTAGTGCAGTCCACGACTCCACGCCGTACCGTAGTCCACCACTAGATTACATATACTGACCGCCCTACGACACTTGGAACAATGTGAAGTACAAAGTAAATCAACAAGAAGAACAAGAGGACGAACTTGAAGGATTGGTGAAGCTCAGTAGATTACGTTGCAACATACTGTAGCCCACTACACCACACTAGTGCAGAGATTGCAACATCAATTGGGTGCTGCCACAATTGAAAGCACCATCAACGAAGCAGTGGAGTGGACAAGAGACTGGACTTGGACACGAGATACGAAGTACATTGCATCAATTACTAAACTGCGCCCCACATTGTTGGTGACAACCTGTGACTGTTTGACCTGGCCCGACGATAGCCTTGACTTATGACAACTCACTAGCTACGCCGACGACTCTCGCTCTGTCCTCTAGAGATCTTCGACAAGGTACTACTAACTTAAATATATTATTAACTTAAATATAATAAATTAAAGTATTCAATATCTAAATAAAATTATATAAATAAATATAATAAATTAAAATATTTAATATTTAAGTAAAATTATATAAATAAATTAAATTAAATTGTTTAATATTTATTTATAATTATATTATAAATTTATTATATTAATTTTAATATTTAATATTTATTAATAATTATAATTTATCTAGCTTTATTATTTATTTACTTTTAAAATATTAAATTTTAATATTAGTAATAGATTTATAATAGTTAAGCTTATAATAGAAATAGCTTTCTTTTTCTATATAACATCTACTTCGTCCCCCTTGATCGTCGACCTCCATTGTCCTACTACCCCGGCGTGCTCCGTGCAGTTGCCATTGATTTCTTCACCGACTTTCATTAGGCACTTGGGACGGTTCGAGTAATTACAGCCGAAGGAGAAACACATTCCCGCCTCACCTCTCTCCTGGAGTCAATTTCGCCTAACAGTTGATATTCGGTCTACCAGCCCCGGAGTACTCACACTCCAATTTTTTTCGTGGGCCTGTCCGCTTACCGTCACTTTCCCCTGTCTCCAGGCACTTATCAAATAGTACACCAATCATGGACAGAGGTGATACTGATTCCGACAGTGGAGGTCATGAGCTTCGTCCTTCAAGCTCCATGCTCGCCGATTCCCAAGATGACACCAATATGTGCGATGGAATGTTGCCTCGGGATCTACCGAAGAGGACAACTTTCTATGATCCAGTAGCAGAACGTCAGATGAGCTTAACGGACGCGAAACTTTTCTATCAGATGAGCCTTCAGGATCACCAAAATAAGCCGGGGTCATCCACCTGGCAAGCCTCTCAATCTTTACCAGCTGATGAGGACTCCGTGGAACTAGCGTCCTCACTCGAGCTCCCCCAGCCTGCTATCGCCATGACTGAAACGGGGCGTCATAAATTGGGAAAATTAGGGGTGGATACGCAACCAGTTTCGTCGCTAGCCTCTAAGTCGGCTCGTTTCTCACGAGCCAGCGACGTTGGTGATTCCCCTCGCCGTGGGGCTGCGACGGTAATGGCAGGAAAGCAGGCAATGTCACCCATTGAAAATAGCTCCCGCGACTACCATACGGTTCCTGCTTCCGGTCGCAATGAAGTGCATCCGTGGTCAAGCCTCCAAGCACCAGACGATCAATTCCGGAGCACAGGCGTCAACATTCCCGATGCTGACCTCCACATGCTATCGGAGTTGAGCGCGATATCCTCAGACATCCATAAGCTGATAGCACTTCGCCACAAATACATCAACCTGTCGTTGCAAGGCCCGCTGGATAATCCGAAAGACTCTCCTGATTGGATCATATACCCCCCTCCTCCCGAGCCAGCCTGGATACAGGAGCAGGATGCAGTCACTGGGAGTGCCTCTAACAGTCTCAGTAATAGCATGGTGCTGACATCTGATGCGGGCTATGCAGGCCAGGGTGACCTGGCGCGGGGTGCGCCTCACAAATCTGGAAAGGGAAAGTCCGCACGGAAACGGAAGCCCGGTCACGACATCGGAGAGGATTTTGACATGGACGACGTGCTGCCGCTCCCCGAATCCTGTGACTTCACATTTCAACTCGACGAAAATGGAGTCTACCAAGTTATGGTTCCTTCTAAATCGAAGTCGGCGTCACCACCACGTTCCCTTGTACGAGTGCCCACGCTTCGCGAGTTTTATATGGACCTCGACGAGGTTCTTAACGTATCTGCCGATGGGCCGAACAAGAGCTTCGCATTCCGTCGCCTACAGTACCTTGAAGGCCAATTCAACATGTATGTGCTTCTGAATGAGTACCAGGAAACAGCCGACAGTAAAAGGGTGCCTCATCGAGACTTTTACAACGTCCGTAAAGTGGATACTCATGTCCATCACTCTGCTTGCATGAATCAGAAGCATCTGCTACGCTTCATCAAGAGCAAGATGAAGAAGTGCCCCGACGAAGTTGTTCTCTTCCGAGATGGGCGTCATCTCACCCTCGCAGAAGTCTTTGAGAGTATCAACTTGACTGCATATGACCTGAGCATAGATACGCTCGATATGCACGTAAGTGCTTCTTACAATCTCAACCAACTCTCATTGTACCATCTGAGCCTAACATTGATCGTCTAGGCACATAAGGATTCTTTCCACCGATTTGACAAATTCAACCTCAAGTACAATCCTATTGGAGAGTCTCGTCTGCGAACGATTTTCTTAAAAACTGACAATTTCATCAACGGTCGCTATCTCGCAGAAATCACAAAGGAAGTTATATCGGATCTTGAATCAAGCAAATACCAAATGGTGGAGTGGAGAATATCCGTGTATGGGAAGGCCATCGACGAGTGGGACAAGCTTGCTGCATGGGTTGTGGACAACAAACTCTTCTCACACAATGTTCGCTGGTTGATACAGATACCGCGCCTCTTTGATGTTTACAAGGCGAGTGGTCTGATGGACACCTTTGACCAAATCATTACCAACCTCTTCCAGCCTCTTTTCGAGGTGACGAAGGATCCCGCGACACACCCCAAACTGCATATTTTCCTCCAACGGGTGATTGGCTTCGATTCAGTGGATGACGAGAGCAAGGTGGAGAGGCGTCTTTTCAAGAAATACCCGGTCCCGAATGCCTGGGACTCGGGACAAAACCCGCCGTATAGTTACTGGATATACTACCTCTTCGCCAACATGGTATCCTTAAATCACTGGCGGAAACAGCGTGGGTTTAATACGTTTGTCCTGCGTCCCCACTGCGGCGAAGCCGGTGATAGCGAGCATCTTGCTGTCGCTGCCCTTTGTTGTCACAGCATCAGCCATGGCCTTTTGCTTCGAAAGGTGCCTCTCTTACAGTATATCTTCTACCTGGAGCAGATAGGCATAGCTATGTCGCCGCTCAGCAACAACGCTTTGTTCCTCACCTACGAGAGAAACCCTTTCAACCAGTACTTCAAACGAGGGCTGAATGTGTCACTCTCGACCGACGACCCCCTTCAGTTTGCCTTCACGAAGGAACCGTTGATCGAGGAGTATGCTGTCGCGGCACAAATATATAAGTTAAGTTCGGTCGATATGTGCGAGCTGGCGAAGAACTCTGTGAAGCAGAGTGGTTACGAGGACTCCATCAAACAGCAATGGCTTGGGCCTCACTACCTAAAGCCCGGTAAGGATGGGAATAAGATGGATAAAACCAATATTCCCGATAGAAGGGAAGAATTTCGTCATCTTGTTCTCATGGAAGAGAAAGAGCTGTAAGTTTCCCTGATATGAATACGACCACCCTTGTCCCTTACTAATTCGTGTGGCTCAAACTTAGTCTTCAACGATATATCGCAATGGGCGGGCGAAAAGACCCCTTGTTGAATAGCCCGACACCCCCGGTCAGTGCGCTATCCGCGGCGGATAAGCTCGAGAAAAGCCAATACGGCGGCATGTCCATCACTGATGAGGGCAAATGGAAGGAGGCTATTGCGAACAGGGAGAATGGACACCGAGAGGGAGAACGCCCATCCCCCTCGGCTGTCGCACAGTCTTCCGTACTCGGATCCCCACGAAGCCCCTACCCAGGCATGGACCCCAATTGGCCTGCCGAGCACCTTTCAGGTAGTGAGCCGAAGATATTTCCAGGGGTGGTGAGCCGCGGTCAACGTAGTAACAGTATGAGGACTGGTGAAGACCTCATAAAGCCACCATCATCATCAGAGTATTAAGGCCCCAGTGGATAGGAGCAGGGACAGGACTATGGTTAGTTTACCAGTTAGCTCTACGCTTGGGGCTACGCCTTGTGGTTAAATAGCCAAATGTAAGCAGGAGATGGGGAAACGGGAGATTAACTTGTTCTTGAAGTCGTCTCCTCTATCGTCTAGAAGAAAATACCCGATACAGGGATATTTGTGGTTCTATGTAATTATGTGTTAACCATCAAAGCGTGCCTTTTTGGGCCTTGTCCACTTACGAAGCAAACTCACTGAATGTGGTAGAATGAGGCTTCGAAGAGGAGCCCCTGTGTAACGAGGCGACCATCTTACTGGGTTCCCGAGGTCTCTCCTTTATGTGAATACCATTCGCACGACTACTTGGCAGTTGAGCACTTGAGCTCTGCCTCTCATCTCCACTGGCGATCGTCCAGTCACTCGAAGCGACTCGTCTGCTTCTCCCTTCCTTCACTCCACCCCTTGCCTGTTTCTTCCGCCCTTGTTTTATTGTTAAGCCCAATCTCCGAGTCAATTTTATCCCCCACTCAGCGGGTTCCATTAGCTAGATCACCAAAGCGATTGCAACAACGCGCCATTTCCTACGGCTCGCAGTCAGGAATCGGATACTGTCTCGGGAAGCCCACCTGTGAAGCTGGTGCCATTAATATCTTTACCTTAGGCTACCTCCCGATTCCACGCTTTCTCTCTCGGTATCGGAGCCGAGTTCGTGTCGGTGAACGTCGTGACTTCCGCCCATCTCTCAACCAGCACCCTTCGCCCAGATCTTTATCGCCTGAAGCGGCAGCTCGAGTGCCCGCGAGTATTGTTCCTCGCCCCAACACGAATACAGAAGTCTCAAACCACTGCGAAAATGGGGTTTCTTGGTGTTTACAAAGCACTCTACGATTATGCGCCCCAAGGCGAGGGGGAGCTCGCCATTAGTGAAGGTGACCTGCTTTACATCTTAGAGAAGAGCGAAGAGGACGATTGGTGGAAGGCCAAGAAGAAGGCCGGCCCGGAAGAAGATGAAGAACCGGTTGGGCTTGTCCCTAGCAATTATGTTGAAGAGGTATGTCAATATCTTCCCCTGCGTAAAGCGAAATATTCCCCCTGTTCGCGCTGACCCCTGTGTTAGGCCCGAGCTACCGGTCAGGCGCGGTCGATGTATGAGTACACAAGGCAGACGGATGAGGAGCTTTCTTTCCCCGAGGATGCCAACCTAGCGGTTTTTGATACGTCTGATCCCGATTGGATTTTAGTCGGTCTCGACGGCGATTTCGGCTTTGCCCCATCAAACTACATTGAGCTCGATAGCAGTACTGGGGATGACACACGAGAATCCACACCACCCCCGCCTTCGCTGCCTGCCCGGCCTACTTCTACAGTCACAACGGCTTCACACGACCAGGTGCCGGTTCCAGAATCGAAGCCTGATCGAGGCACTAATCTAGCAGCGGATGGCCCGGCAGCAGCCCTGGCTAATGTTATTCAGTCACGCGATCCCGGAGCTCGGGCTGCATCCCCGCCACCACCACAATTACCGAGCCGTGTTGCTACAGGGTCGGAGAGTCCCGAGAGCATCAGGAGCCCAGCCTTACCTACTCGACCTAACGTTGAACTGCCAACGAGGCCTCGCGAGGTTACGACACCGACTGCCGTCACCTTCCAAGATATGCAAAGACCACGCGACGATGTAGCGCACTCAAGCTCATCTAGAGCCCCTGGAGGGTTTCACATGTACAACGTGAATGAGATGGTATCCGTCATGGGCAAGAGGAAAAAGATGCCAACAACGCTCGGGATCAATATCAGGGCTAAAACGATTTTGATAGCTCCAGAACATGTCAAGGATGGACCTTCCCAGGAATGGTCGGGAAGCAAAATGACGCATTATTCTCGAGAAGGAAAACACGTCTTTTTGGAACTAGTGCGCCCCAGCAAAAGTGTGGATTTCCACGCCGGTGCGAAGGACACGGCCGAGGAAATCGTGGCGGCCTTGGGCGAACTAGCCGCCGCTGTAAGGGCGGATGAGTTACCGGCCACTCTCCTGTCACCGACTGGGCAGGCCCAGAAGACGGGCCAAGTGCTCTACGATTTCATGGCTCAGGGAGACGATGAAGTTACTGTGAATGCCGGAGATGATGTCATCATTCTAGATGATACGAATAGCGAAGAATGGTGGCAAGTACGAAGTATGAGAACCGGAAAGGAAGGCGTGGTGCCAAGCAGCTATATCGAAGTGACAGGCTTTACCTCGAGCGTCCCTGATTTCCATGGAGTCGCTGCAGGGATGTCGAGTGTTGAGCAAAATAGGTTGGAGGAAATTAGACTGACGAAAGAGGCTGTGAGGTCACAAGCCAGTCAACAATCACCTCAGGTAGGGCCAGGAATGCCCCTGCCTGAAAGGGGCAGCAGTCTCTCGGCAAATGAACATTATGGTAATTCTTCTCAGCAGAGGAACAAACGCGAAGGTGGTAGAGATGGCTCCAGCCAACAACAGAGGGCATCTAAATCTAGTAGGTCACGAAGAGCTCACTCGGTGGGCACAGGCACAAACACGGATAATCCATATCGCTGACGATCTTATAGAACCCGACCCTTCCAAGGTACGGACGTGGACAGACCGATCGAAGTCGTTCAGTGTCGAGGCCCAGTTTCTAGGCATCAAGGATGGGAAAATCAACCTCCACAAGGTCAATGGTGTCAAAATCGCAGTCCCCGTGGAGAAGATGTCTCATGAGGACTTGGAATTCGTGGAACGTTTAACCGGGGGTTCTCTGGGAGCCAAGGGCCCCAACGGTCGCAGGTCGAGATCCGATGGCGAGGGTGCCAGAAGCGCCAACTCCAAACTGGGTGCATCCATTGAACCGCGGAAGCCGGATTTTGACTGGTTCCAATTTTTCCTGGATTGCGACGTCAACGTGGGACTCTGCGAGCGATATGCCCAGGCCTTCGTCAAAGAGTCTATGGATGAGAGTATCTTGTCTGATGTTGATTCGACGGTACTAAGAACACTAGGCTTGCGAGAAGGTGATATCATTAAAGTAATGAGGTCACTCGACTCGAAGTTCGGTAGGTCGGGAAAGGCTGGCAAGGAATCGACCGAGACGGATGCCAACGGGCAAGGCGGTCTCTTCTCTGGCCCAGGTGGCACGCTTCGTAATAACACCAGAAAGAGCCGACCTGCACCAGCGGTCCAAACGGGAGACGTTGTTGACCCGATGGCATTTTCTCGGACCGATCCTGCGACGGGTGCCGAAGTGAAGTCTTCAACTCCTACTACCACAGGCAGTCCCGGTGCGCAGACAACAAAACCCAGAGTCGAAGGGTTTGATGATGACGCCTGGGATGTCAAGCCAGCAAGACAGCAGGTCGGACCTTCACCTACGCCAGCTGTAGCCTCTTCGGAGAAACCTAATCCTACACAAGAAACGACCCGCTCGGATGCTATCACCGGATCCATGCAAGAATTGTCTCTTTTAACCCTGCCACTAAAGCCCACCCCATCGCCAGCCTCCACTATGGTTCCCGATGCCGGAACTTCGGGAGCTACGGTGATATCGGCCCAGCCGCAGTCGCCTCCCCAGCTCCAAGGAGCAACTCCTTCATTTTTCACAACCCTGAGTTCGGGGCCGGATTCGCAACCCGGCCCGTCGCGGCAGCGCCCACAGCCTCCCCAAGTTGCTGCTGGCCAAGGACCCCTTGCGCCTCCTCCGCCAGCCCGTCCACTTTCTGCACCCCAGGCCGCGCAGCCAAGCGCATTCAATCCCCCTCCCATAATGCCTCAAATGACTGGCTCTGTCCATCCTGCACTCCAGGGCCACGTTGCCCCCCCAGGACAGAGTCTAAGCGAGATCGACCAGGCCCGATTGCGTGATCAGTATCTTCGGCAAATCCAAGCTACCACCCAGCTACCTCCTTACGGCGTACAGGGCATGACTCCAGGCCTAGTACCCCTTGCCACCGGGATCCAGGGCCCGTTGACGCAAACAATCGTACCAGGTGCGATGTCAACCCCCGGATCATATGTACCTATCCAGCAGCAACAACCCGGGAACTTCGGCACCGCGTTCCCAGCACAGCAGCAGTTCCCGGGCCCACGAGCTCCTAATCTGAATACATTCCTCCCCCCGCCACTCGAGCCTCAAAGGACCGGTATGCCTATCGCACCAGGACCAGTTGTAACACCGGCGCCGCTCATCCCTCAACAAACTGGCCCGGCGCCACCTGTCCGATTTGGTGTTCAAGCAAATGCCCCCCGTCTAGCACCGCAACCCACCGGCCGCAGGGCGAACCTTGCTCAAGCAAGTAAGTCATTCCCACTTTACATCCATCCTTGTGACTACCATACTGATAATTTGTTCAGCCCCAGATAATCCGTTCGGTTTCTGATCAACCAGGCATGGGAGGGAGATGAGGGTGAATTGGTAAGGCAACCAAACTGCCACCTGTGGAAAGCTTGGACCCTCTGGCGATTCCCCCCCAGATGGCTTTACGCATTGGAATGGCACTACTAGTACTACGTAAACGCCTTCATTCTGTGGTTATGATAAACGAGGTGTTCCTGCGACATGTGAAGATTCCCCGTCAGCTTCATGGTTTATGATCCGCCTTTTTAGTTCCCGCCGCCGCAGACTAGGCCCCTAAGTTAGGATGTCTTAGATATTGCGAATAAACTACATTAACCACGAGAACTGGTCCACATTTCTAGAGATGGTAGTAGTGTATCTTGCTCGGATGATACGTATTGTATATTATTTATCTACCTATATGACTTCCAAGAGCAACAGTGTGAACCATACGCCTGGGGCCGATCTAGTCCGCGATCAACGGCCAATCTAATCGCTCCATCTTCCCAGCAATTAGATAACAACATCCAGCTCCGGCTCGGCTTTCACAGGTGGGCCGTGACGCATTCTCGCCTGCGGAAGGGGTTCCCTCACGGCAGTAGATTTCCCAACGGCCGTTTCCCCACCTTGCGCTTCGGGGCTGGGAACCTGAAAGCGCTTATACAATGCCTGAATCATCTTGTAGAACCAGTACGTGTTTAGACTGTTGAGGGTCAGGTTGCTGGCAAGGTAGGAGACTGCGAGCCATAGAGGCACGGTGCTGCTACTAGTTGCGAATCGCATGGTATGTGTGCTTATTTCTTGGCCGTCGAGATACGACAGGTCGGGGTGTGCGCCGACTGCGGACCATATATCTTTGAAGACAAGATAAGACTGGTAAGTCCCGTAAACGAGGCGACATGAGAAGAAGGTTGATATCAAAAGCAGTCCGTTGCACAACTGGAGGGCGGAACCAGTCATTCCTAGTTTGTCAAGAAACCAATGGATGTTCAGGAACGGTGTAGAGAGCTCCCAGAGGATGAAGGTGCAAGCATAATAGTTGATGAATGGACGCTAAGATGAAGGTTAGCATATAATGCACCAGGGGCCGAGTCAGAATAACAGCGATAACCCACAAATCCAAGGGCATAGACGACCAAGGCGCTAATCGCGTGAGCAAGGGTGCCTAGGCCAAACACGTCCATATTCCGGGATGTCACGATGAGATCCCATAAGAAGTAGCCAGTAGCAAGGGCCTGAACCATAGCGCTGGCTCCAGTATAACCCCATACGCGCTCCTGCCATGACATAGCATTGCGTTCATCGTCGGCGACTATCACCCAGAGGGCCAGAGCATTAATGAGGCAGCTTTGAACAAGGGATACGACATGGGCATCCCAATTTAGTTTTCTGGCACGGGAGAGCTGATTGTAATGGCGAGAGAGAAATAGTCGAGAGAGAATCGGCGAGAGCGGGTAGTATATAACCCCGTAAAGGAGACTGGCGGCCAAGACTTCGTGGATGTGAAGCGGGAGAGAAGGCAACGACAAGAAGTCGGCGACGGGTTGGGCGGCGCGCTGGAGCCAAGGAATTGGCTGGACGATAAAAGGATCCTGCATCGCGGGTTGAGAGCCGAGGGTTCGACTGCGAGCTTGAAAAAGACGGGACGACAACGCTCGGAGGTAGAAAGGGAAAATAAAATGGGAGAGTATCGAGGGGAGGGAGTCTGCTCTTGTAATCGCAGTTTTGCAGGGACCTGTGCTGGGTTGTTGGCCTGGCGCTCGTGATTTCCCAGGCTCAATCCTGTCTTGCACGAGGTGGACTTGAGTGAAGCTTCACGCACCCGCAGGCACCAGCTGATGCGGCCACCGGGCGAGGTGGTTTCACTCACGGCCTTTCTAGCCTGATACTGTTAATATTATATTAGTACTTCGTAAACTCGAACCCAGCGCGATACCGAGGTACTGGGGTAGATTCCCCTGAATATGAAGATGAGGTTGTATCGAGTTGGGAAGGAGGGACCAAAGATGTGCCCCAACATTAAACTCTCGACAACGGCAGGGGCAATGGACCAGGACTAGCCCCACTCAATTTCTGTTGGGCAGAGGCGTGGGGCGTTAGCATCGCGTCCAATGTAAGACTACTTCGTACGCCGGGTAGTCCAAGCGTGTACATCTGTCACGTCCACTATGAAGTACAAAGTGGTGTGGAATTGTGGTGTACAGAGTACTTCGTACTTGGTAGCGTACCTCAGCACCACCAGGCATCTTCCAAGGCCAGGCTTGTCCAGGGCTCAGCGTTGATGTTGGTGCACCCTCTGCTGACGTCTTAGTAAGTAAGGTGACCTGTTGGAGCCAATTGTCGCCAGTTTAAGCCAACCTTCCTCACTTGCTTGTCGAGGGGATGCATTCAATATTGTTTCTATTTTCTATCACCACTCGCGCGCTTTTTTGAAATTCCGGGCCCCAAAGTTCAAGTCCGACCCACCTTTCCTGCTCTCGAGGACTTCCAGCTGTATCTTCCGGAACACAACCCAGGAGGACAATGCGAATGCCTCTTCGATAACATGGCCGACTCCCTTTGTGATATCCTCGACATCCCGTCATGTCGTCGCGATGATGAGATCCAGGAGTACCTGTCTCATCTAGCGGGGCTGTCTGTACAAACTCTCGAAGGTGCTGAGGTTGCAGCACTCTCGCAGTCTTCACATTCCCTACTCATAACCACACAAGCTCTCTCTAAAAGGTCCCATCAACCCATAATCCAGTCTATTACCAAACACGAAGCATTGCGCGAGTCACTTTGTCGTCTCGGTTCCAGTTCCTCAGAACTCCAGACCTCTATCCCCAAAGTCGATTTAGAGACAGTCCAGTTTTCCGGAAGCTTCAGCAAATCCAGCCAGCACGAGACAATGGCAAAACGAAGACGGGATCTTTTACTTCTCCGTAACGTGGAGAGATTGGTTGACATATTTGAACTGCCAACTCTACTCTCAACAACCATAACTAGTGGGTCATTGAGCCACTCGTCCGCGCTTGACCTGAGTGCCCACGTTCGGCGCCTACGAGCGCTCTATCCCAACTCACCCCTCATCGCTTCCGTGGCCCAGCGGGCGGACGCCCTAGTGTTCCAGCTGACTGCAGACCTCATCACGTCACTTGGCTCGCCGGGCCTAAAATTAGCACCCGCCATGCGAACTACCAGTTTGTTGCGCCGTATATTGCCAGACATCCTCCCCCTCGCCGTGAGAGATGCGCAGGAGAAGACTCTTGGGGCCTTGTTCATCCTCCGACGGGTTTCGACGCTTGAATTGACCCTTGAGGCACTCGAGCCGCTACGTCAGTTAGCCGAGGACGACAAATCGAATGCCGACCGAGGCGGCGGCACTTCGTGGTCGGGGGGGCAGCACGCAGAGCGATATCTGAAGCGATACATTGAAATTTTTCGCGAGCATAGCTTCGGCATGATTTCAATGTTCAAGAGCGTTTTCATCTCCCAAGACTTGAACACAGCCGATCCATTAGAACCGTTACCTAATGGCCTTTCTACTCTCCTCCTGCACCTCATAGATGGAATGCTTGAAGTGTTGGGGAGATACCTCCCCGTAGTTAGTGACCAGGGCTCTCGAGACAGCATCCTTACTCAGGTTCTCTATTGTGCAGGAAGCCTTGGGAGATTGGGCGGCGATTTTGGGAATATCCTCTTCGGCGCACGCTCCCGAACAGACTCGCCAACAGTAGAAAGTGAGTGGGTGGATGTCGCAAAGCGCCATCGCCTTCTCACTGCCCGCCTCGAATCGGTCCTAGGGGATTTCAAGGTCTCGGCCAGATGAATACAATCGAGATACCAGACGCGATTGAAACAGCGCCCCGATACTACTCAATATGGGAGTTTAGAATGTTGCGACATACCTATGTAGCCCTAGTCTCGAGCTTGGACTCTGAAATTTTTAATCGGCTGAGATTCTCTCTCTATTACTTCGTATGGATCCCATGTCCGTGCTATCCGAATGAGATAGCCTGGATTGTAAGGTTAAAAACTCTTCAGCGATAGTTTCGCGATGACCCCTGCGATAAAATGGGGGGGGGCTATCCCATAAAAATACTGCCATTGATCATTGATACATTCTCGAATTCATCGCTCGCGGGCTCCAGTACCACATGCTCCCATGAAGGTCTGAAACAGTGAAGGAAACTCGACGGTAGAGTTGGTGCTGTTTCCCTGGCGAGGACATGAGCGAGTACATCGCGTGACATGGGCATGACTTTTGCGACCGACTGAACTATTATTGATCCCATTTTTAACCAACTTGAACAACACAAAACGGGAGGATAAAGGACTGGTCTGTCCTCGTTTTCCGCTCTCAGCAAGTGAGAGAAATCTCGACACTTTACTCTAGATATGCGGGCCAACCAAAATACTCAAAGTATGGCAGCCGTCCGCTCTTCACCCACCGAGATTGTCCATGGGGCTAAGGCTTGTAAGTATCCAGCCGAGATCGGGATAATAAACAGCGATTGAGGTTTTCTGGTCATTAACTTTCATTTTCAGCCCAGGGGAAGCACTTTCTCTCCGGATTGGCGTCTGGTATAGGATCTGCGGTGCTTTTGCAGCCCTTAGATCTACTGAAAACGCGAGTCCAGCAGCCCAACAGACCATCCATCATCACCAGCTTGAGAGGGGCAGTGAGATCGCACCCTGGCCAGCTCAACATCTTGGCCCTATGGAGAGGTACGGCGCCCTCAGCTCTACGCACGGGGTTCGGGTCCGCTCTTTATTTCATGCTCCTCAACACGCTCCGCCAGAATGCATTACGGCTCTCCGTATTTCGTGATCACACCACCAGCACTTTCCATTCGTCTCAGCTACCGACTCTCTCACATACTGCCAATCTATTTACTGGTGCGACAGCCAGGGTATTAGCTGGATTGGCTCTCATGCCCCTGACCGTAATAAAAGTCCGTTTCGAGTCTAATATGTACTCGTATCGTACTATCCGGGGAGCCGCCCAGGATATCTACAGGGCCGGTGGCATTCGCGGTTTTTTCTCTGGGTTCGGCCCGACCGCGATTAGGGATGGGCCTTATGCAGGCATGTATGTGCTGCTCTACGAAGGGCTGAAAAAGAGGTTGAGCCAGGCATCAACGGCCCAGCAAGCCGCCCTTGGCTCGAAAGCACTTGATCCAGGGAAGAGCAGCACCGCCATTAACTTCACATCCGCCATTCTAGCGGGCGGGGCCTGCTCGCTGATATCAAATCCCTTTGATGCCATCAAAACTAGAATTCAATTAGAGCCAGACCGTTACACCAATATGATGCAGGCGTGCAGGAAGATGGTGGCGGCGGAGGGCCTGCGATCCCTCTTTGACGGTCTTGCGCTTCGAATGACAAGAAAAGCAATGAGTTCTGCCCTTGCATGGACGGTGTATGAGGAGTTGATTCGCATCCGCTGGAGGAAGGAGTGACCGAGGATATATATGCATCATGGGATATCGGTGTCATTACTCAATACCCCATCAGATACGTAGACACATGTAACATAGAGTATATTTCCTTTTTTTTTTCTTTTTTTCTCTTCTCTCTTCTTTTTCTCAAAGACAAGCGAGGGGATAGTGGTATTAAACAGAAAATACATGAAAACACGATGATAAACTATGGTGATGAGGCAAGCTTGGGTCAATCAGGCGGGTCTTGCGCCTGCAAGATACATCAACAATGCCGGGGACTTGCTTCGTTTTCTGTCGCTCTTCTTCCGCACCCATTCAAACTCCGAGCTGCGGCGATGGTGGTGATGGTGTTTCTTGTCGTCAACCGAGAGGATCAATTTGGATCTCTTCTCCCGGACGAGTTTAGTATGCTTCCAAAACGCATCCTGCTCCCATTCCGGCACCCAGCGCTTGATGATCACATAATTTGAATCCTAGCAATGAAATATTAGTATTGGGCAAGGGAGAGAAAGAAAAAGAGGGGAGAAGCAAGAACGAGATAAACAGGAGGAAGGGCCGTTAAAGATGACAAGCTGGCACATGACATACCTCTTCATCGATAAAGTACTCGACGTCAAAAGTCCTCAGGGTTTCCAGAGACAAATGTTTTCTAGCCATCCGCGTGTATTTGGGGTTTGGCTTTTCTGGCTTTGGTTCGGGCACCCTCTCTTTTCTCAGAATCGCGGTAATCTGTTGCTCGTCGAGACCGGACTGGATGAGCTGTTCTTGCAACCGATGCTGGTATTCTCTCTCTCTCAGGGCATGTTCCTCCTTTTCCCGATGGATGCGCTCAAGTTCCTGCTTCTTATAGCGCTCCACTGCTTCTTCCGCTGCCTTCTCTCGTTGTTTCTTGTCTTCGGCTTCACGTTCTTCTTCTTGGAGACGCTTGAGCTCCAACTCCTTTTTGATTCGGGCTTCCTCTTCCGCCTGAGCCTGGCGACGCTTGATCGCATCAAGCTCCTCCTTTGCGCGCTTGAGGTCCGCCTCCTCCTGGAGCTCCTTGGCCGTACGTTTCTCTCGCTCTTCGAGTTCTTGGGCCAATTTCAATTCATGCAGCTCGCGCCTGGCTCTTTCCATCTCGAACTCCTCCCGGGTCATGAGACCCGACTGCGAACGCGACCTGGAACGTGACCGTCGTGGGCGCGTAAGTTGGAACCGGTGATTGCTGTCTTCATCATCGGATGAGTATTCGTTGTAAATGCGATTGTTTATGACAACAGGGACTGCGTGTGAACTTGGCGGCGACGACATTCTTTCCCGGGAGCGGTCCCGGGAGCGATCCCGAGAAGCAGACCTGGTCGCAATAATAGTCGTTCGTTCTGGCTCGAGATACACAGGGACAGGGGAGTGGTCAGCGGGGTAATAATGGCGGGGTCGCCGCTGCGCATATGTGGGCATGTCGACATAGTGTACCGGCGGGGATCGACGACGCTCGACGCGAATGTCGATGTCTTCGTCATCGTCGGAGTAGTAACTCATTGTACAAAGAATAATGAGAGGGGGGCTCGGAACTGAATATTGAAAGCGCGCTCTACGACAAGGATTTCGAGTCTGAGTCTGTGGTCAAGAAACTTGGGGGGGAAATGAGGGGTTCGCCGACTCCTCGACTGAGGAGGGGTGACGAAGCCTTTTTAATGGTTACGGAAACATGAAGGAGTAACCACCACCAGTGAAAGGCAGCATGTCACCAAGGAGGATGAGTGGGGAGGCATCCAATTATTTCATGCATCAGTCTAGGTGCATGCAAGTGTACAGCCCTGTGGCGGTAAAAGAAACACCCACTAATGTACATAACCGCCAGCAAGAGTACTGTGCTTTGTATGGTTGTGCGGTTGTGCGGTAGCACCCTCCACTTCCACATCTACTTCCACTTCCAGGGCCGGTGCTTGAGTCGGCAGTACAATTATAGCAACATCACGATGTTGCAATGATCCAAGTTCAATTGCTGACATGCATGGATCTAATCTACAATTGGACTGCAGCACTTGGGTTGTGGGATGACGGATGGAAGATTTTGACTGATAGGACGGCGCTGGTCATGGCCTCGTAATCGAAGAGGGAGAAAGAGGAGGGGGGGGCTCTCCACGGCGCTTAAAGGGAAGGGGGAAAATAGAAATAATAGAAAAGAAAAGAAGATGAAGGAAGAGAAGAGAAGACATTGCACATTGTGGTACTGCTCTCTCACCAAACGCCGTTATGGGCTTCTGTCGCAGGCATTCATTGTGTGGCTGTCACTGGCTGAAGGATGGGTTTGTGATTGATCATGCATGCAGCAAATACGCGCCCAACGACTCGAGACTCGAGATGTTTGGATCTGTGTCAGTTGGCGCCCGACCCTTTGACGGGCGCTTGTTTTAGCATCTTGTCAATGTGTTCACGACTGTTTTTGCGCGTGGTCTCCAAATAGACAAGTCGTTTGCCCAGGGATTCCACATCCCCTTCCAAAGTCCTAACTTGCGCGCGAAGCTTCTCACACAGCTTGGGTGGTGGCACTGAGACAAACCTAGGTACATTGTCAGTTAACTCTCCAGGGGATAAAAAAGAAAAGGAAAAAAAAGAAAATTCGGTGATGATGAAGACAAAAGTAGAAAATGAAAGTGCAAACATTTTGCCAACTCCTTCATAGGTAGGGGTCTTCTGCGGGACGCCAGAGAGCTCTTCGAGAGTCAGCTTCAGGAGCCGAATTTCTCTCTGTTTGGATGTGACCTGGGCTCGGGAGAGGCTGATCTGCTGCTCAGCGGCGGCAGCTTGGCTCTCGATCTCCCGAATGAGCTGCCACAACATAAGTCTCAGCATCGTTTTACAAAAGAACCGCTGCCTGGATCGATGACGGAATCCTGTTTTCTCACTCGTACCTTCTCGAGAGCGGCATTAGAGATAGCCATGTTTAAAAGAAAAAGAACTAGACTAGGTAGTATATCGAAAAACAAGGCTGCCGAGCTGAGTTCCTGATTGTAGTTTTGGGAACACTCCACGACGGAACAGTTAGGACGTCAAGTTGTGGAGCGCATTGGATCAATGGTATTGATAATGAAAGAGTACGAAGTCAGGGGACACTTTGACGTAATATTAAGAGACGCCCTAGATTCCCCGATTCAAATTGCGGCATTCCTCGAGCAATCCCTTGAAAACCCAGCGACAAGCTCCAAGTGAGTCCCTGTTGCTTTATCCCACTTCCCACAAAGCTGTTTGTGCCTCTGTATATCACGTGACTGCACTAATTAGGCTGCAGCCTAACATGACGTCCTATCCATGGTTTGGCACGACACGTATTAATTATTGCAATCGCACGCTGGTCTTCAGCTTGAGTGTATCAGACATTGATAGTATTATTGCTGTTGTTACCATTATTATTAGTATTATCATGATTATTATTGATAATTCATCATTGATGTTTCTCCCTGTCAAATCCAATATCGTGTACTTTGTACGTGTGTGTAAGCTGCCTTGCTTGGGAAGTCTTTGGCTGGCTCTGGCAACGGGCAACTGTCAACTGTCAACTCTTGGCACTTTCGTCAGTGCTTCGACGACGTACAAAATACGAAGTCCTACGAAGTAGAACTTGCAATAATAATTGATGTACGAAGTACTTCGTACTGGCTTCCATCAAGGAAAGACACTTATTACTTACCTCTCTCTTGAAGAGAAGAAGTACACCACCCTTGTCGAGTATTACGAAGTATTGCTTCGTCCGTCAATGCGCCTCCGCCCTTCGTCCCAGTGGTAGGTCCATAAAATGTGTATAATTTTGGCCTGATAATCCATTGAGCTTTTGTTACATCGGGATTCGGGAATGATGACTTGCTAACGGACGTACCATAGGGTGGCACAGTTGAACAACTATCGAGGTTAAATCATCCCAGAGTTCCCAAATGTGAATCCGGGTGACATGAGCCAGTCTCTTCCCAACCGTCGGAACTTACGTCTCCACCATATCCGGAAACATCCAAGCTCGCCATGGCATCTAGATGGGGATCTTTTCTGCAACAAGCAGTAGCTGGCGTTGAGGCTCGTCTCGACACGATACTCGCCGAAGGGGATTCAGCTTCGAACCCCCCCGGCCCATCCGCAAGTGACCCATCGCCTGTCCAAAATCGGTCGAGGCCTTCTACTGGTGAGGGGGCTTATTTTCCTCTTATTAAAAAGTACTATTCGCTTACGCCTGTGTTGCTCTCATAGACACCAATAACTCGTCGCATTCCAGCGCAAGACTCCAACAGCGCCTCAACAAGGCTGTGGCGACAAAGCCAGTCTCTTCTAAGAACATCACTCCAGTCGCCTCTGCTACGGTCCTGCCTCAGCCTAACCAGCAATCTAATCATCCTGAAATTCAGCCGAGGCATTCCGAGAATAGTAGCACCAGCGAGGTTAATTTGGGAGACAACAATCAGGACGAGTTAGAGAATGGGCCCCCAACGCACTCGATGGGTAGTATCCGGTCACCTTCGGAAAGGAAAGCCGCCTTGGTCTCGATCGAAGCCCAGTCCGACGACGCTGCACCAGATCACCAAGTTAGTGACCATCAAAACACGTCCAATTCATGCTCTTCCTGCCGTGAGCTGCGTGATAGGATCGCGTTCCTTGAAGCCAAGGCAATCCAGCTTGAATCTCAAAACCGTGAAGAGCAGTATGAGCAAGTAGAGAGGGCCGATGCTCTTGAATCCAAACTGAAATATCTAGCTGGTGAAATTACAGAATCGGCACGAAAATCTGCCGCTATTGCGCCTGCGGGAAGCGTCGAGCAGTCATTAGCTGAAAGGGATGAGAAAATCGGCTTGCTCATGACAGAAGGCCAGTCCTTAGCTGCCACTGAAAGGAAGCACCGCTCGATAATAAAAAAGCTGCGAGCACAACTTGCGGAGAGTGACAGAGCGGTTTCCAGCTTGAAGGCAGATAACGAGAAGTTGGTGTCGGAACTAGACGTGCTGAGAAAGTCTGAAGTTCGAAATGATGAGCTCCAAGCGGAGCTTGAGACACTGGGTCTGAAATACGATAGCTCACAAGAGGAGCTGACTCGTCTTCAAGTGGACTCTGCCAACAAGGATGAAACAATCAATCGTTTGAAGGCGGAAATCGGAAGGACAGCCACAATGCTCTGTCCTACCAACTCAAATACCGACAGCCAGGCTTCCGAAGAAGCGCAGCTACGGATTCGGGAGTTAGAGGGCGCCCTAACAACACTAGAGGCCGAGAAGTCCCTTGCTATCCACAACGCCAACAACGAAGCTGATGACTTTCGGCGCAAGGCTGAGGCGGCCCAAGAGCAGTACCTCCAAGCGAACGCCGAATTGCAAAACCTAGAAGATAAATTGGAGGCAATGCGTATAGTCGTCGAAGAAACGTCAAATGTTACGGGCGGTTCCCAAGCCAAGCTACTTCGCCAAATTGAGACCCTTCAATCTCAGCATGCCGTCGCCAGCGAAAACTGGCAGGGCATCGAAGCAAGCCTCCTCTCCAGAGTGGCAGCCCTAGAGGAGGAAAGGGATGAAATAAGTCACAGGGAAACAGAATTGAGGAAGAAGGCAAAGGATCTGGTAAGGTTAACTCCTTGGCTGGATTTCTCAGAAGTATAAACTAACCATTGCCATCCCAGTCGTCGCGGTGCCGACAGCAATCCGATGACCTACGGCTAGCTGGCTCACAGATTGCAAGTTACCGAGATGAGATGGAAGCAACCAAGAAAGAACTGGCACAGCTACAGAAACAAGTAGAACTGGTGGAGACCAGGGGTAACCAAACAAGTAGACCGACGAGTGAACAAGCGGAGCTGAGTGACATCAGATGCGAGTATGTCGGTTGCGATGCTCACGCCTCGACTGCCATTTCAAGCACCGAGGCCGCCTATTGTCTCTCCCCGAAACCTATCCCCCAGCGCACACCAAGCTTTGTCCATTCCCCCTCGGATGGTATCGGTCGAGCACTGCCGATGATTTTGGCATCAAACGGACCGGATTTTGAGAGCTTGCGACCTGGTTTCAATCTCTCTGTGGCTCTGTCACACGGAACTGCAGGGTCCCCGGCAACCCCAACATCGCCTAGTATGTTGTATACACAGCAACAGGAAGCGCCATCGGACGCAACTATGGGGATCGTCAACGCCGAAGACGGCCATGGGGCATTTGAAGATGCCATCGATGCTATCTCATCCCCACGGCGCGGAACACAGGACATGTTTTCTGTCTCGACGATGGCAGCGGGTCCGTCGATACAACTGGTAGAGAGAATGAGTGCTGGCATCCGACGATTAGAATCCGAAAAGGTTACAACTCGGGAAGAATTGCTACGCATATCTAACCAACGGGACGATGCCCGTACCCAGATTGTGTCTTTGATGAAGGAGATAGAAAATTATAAGCAGATTAGTGCGCGTGCACAAGAGCTCGAGAAGGAGGTGGCGGAAATCAAGGAGCGGTACTTGACAACACTTGAATTGCTTGGTGAGAAGAGCGAGTTGGTGGAGGAACTGCGCGCGGATATCCAGGACGTGAAAGCTATGTACCGCGAGTTGGTGGAGAGCACAGTCCGGTAGCTCGGACTAACATCGCCAAGTACCATAGACGCCCGCAACTGACAATCAACCCTCTTTGGCTTATACACCTCGCAACGAGCTAAATCTCAATGCCCTCTTGTTCGGCTTGACGTTGGATAAATCGACGGACCTATTTCCGGACTAGTTAGTACCATGCCGGGCGGTAGGTCCCTGGATATTCTAACCTCTTTGTCAGGCGCCAGGTCAATCGCAAGCATGCCATCGTTGTCCCGTTTGCTAGAGTCTGCCCCTGCCTTCAGAAGTGCGACGGCTACGTCACCTACCAACAACTTAGGGGTCAGATATAGGACGGTCGAGAGTTGCGTACACCTGTTGCTTTGGGCGAGTCTCACCGTGGCCCTCTGCAATTGCGTGATGCAGAGCAGTGTACCCCGAGCTATCAGTCGCGTCTATTGGGCTCCTATGGCTCAGAAGAAGCGCGATCATGGGCGTTGATCCCGCTGCAGCGGCTCGGTGAATCGCATACTGACCGCGCTTGTCCCGAACCCTGGCGGACGCCGGGGGTTGTTGCCGAAACAGAAGTCGGGCTACTTCAAGGTTCCCTTTGGAGGCGACCAAGTGAAGGGCAGTCTACACCACGGATTATCGGTTGAGGACTCTTGACCAAGGACGTGGAGTCATTTACCGGGGTCATTTACCTGCCCATTGTGATCTATATACCATGCATTGTTAGTTCTCTTCGTATTCGATCCAGCTATTCGGGGCATAATCATCGCCTACTTTGTTGATTAACATCGGCCCCCTTCGCAAGGAGGATAGAGAGGACTTCCTCCGAATCCTTGACGTTGACCGCAATCATTAATGGAGACCAGCCACTATCGTCCTGAAATGATGCATCGTAACGATTTAACACACGGCCAGGACCGACACTTCGAGGAACTAACCTCAACGTCCGGGTCAAAGTCACGGAGTGCTGCCAACAAACGGACAATCTCGGCATTGTTGGCAGAAACCGCCCAGTGAATGGGCAGTCGGCCATCGGCGTCTTTCGCTGACGCTTGTCGGGGAGCGTACTTGAGAGTCATGAGTGGACCGGAAGTTGAATGCAAATACTTCGTAGAGCGAACCCGCCTCGGAGTTCCCAGACGACCCCAGGTGAAAGTTTCCAACTTACCTTGAGAAGTTGCTCGGCTTGGGATACTAACAAGACATCATTAGCTCAAGACACAGCGGGGCCTGTTACGATCAATACTGTACCATTCCCTAGCCGTGAGGCATCATGGAGCGCAAATGGGGAGGTATCGGCCATAATGAGCGCTTTGTTTTGAATAGGATTGAAGGGTTAAATACGAAGTAATTGGTTGTTCGCCTCCCAACATCGATCGACTTGATCAAATGAACAAGATCAGGATTGCTGGTCTGGGGATGGCCGCTGAGGGAGGGAGTCACTGCACTGAGGATGGAGGGTGGTTGACTCCAGACCCAATTATTACGTCAGATTAAATCCCCAGTATTGTCACAGTGCAGTCCTCGAGGCTTCATTTTTATTTGTGCATCACTGGACCTTCAACACGACATCGACTTTTAGCTCCCAACGACCGGTCCGTAATTACGTGCAGTGTCCCGAATTTACCACGCACCTTGATATTTCTATCCGGCCGACGCCATCGCCTCCTTGTTCCTTGCATTCCTAGAAGCACCTTCCCCCCCTTCACCCCGGGGCCATCTGATGGATGAGATGGACAGACCATCCCACTCTTCTTCGGACCTTGCGAGTCTGGCATCTACCAACTTCAAAAGCCGCCAGGTCTGGTTCAGTCATCAACCCGAAGGAAAGCGGCGGAAACTTGGGTTTACTGAAGCTGACAAACAGCAACATCCACCACTCGGTGGGACCTTACGCGCCGAGTATGCCCAGGTTGTCGCGCTTCCCCCAGCATTGGCCGCGAAACAACCACCAGTTCCCTCTCGAAGAAAGGCTCCGAGCGCTAGTAACTCGAGTGTAGTCCGCAAGCCGACACCGTCGAATATACCACCGAGCGCTAATGAGTCTGCTTCATCGGCTGTGACACTCCACGTTGGCATGCAAAATGGAACGAGGGCAAGGTCTAAGCATGACCCATCTCGGTCTCTGATTGCAGGGGCCCAGCAACAGATTCAACCTAGGCCGGAATGGCATGCTCCCTGGAAACTCATGAGGGTTATCTCGGGCCATCTCGGTTGGGTCAGAAGCCTCGCAGTCGAGCCGGACAACAAGTGGTTTGCTAGTGGCGCGGGCGACAGGACAATTAAGATATGGGATTTAGCAACCGGGAACCTACGTCTCACCCTTACGGGCCATATATCGACTGTCCGCGGCCTCGCTGTTTCACCTCGTCACCCGTACCTTTTCTCGTGCGGTGAAGATAAGATGGTCAAGTGCTGGGATCTTGAGACAAACAAAGTCATACGGCACTACCATGGACATCTTAGTGGTGTGTATGCTCTCTCCTTACACCCCACGCTTGATGTTTTGGTGACTGGAGGGAGGGATGGTGTGGCAAGGGTGTGGGACATGAGAACTCGAAGTAATATCCACGTCCTCAGTGGCCACACGGGAACAATCTCGGATCTTCGGTGTCAGGAGGCCGACCCTCAAGTGATCACATCTTCTCTCGACTCTACGGTTAGGCTCTGGGATTTGGCGGCTGGCAAAACCATGGGCGTCCTAACTCACCACAAGAAGGGTGTGCGGGCTCTTACCCTTCATCCGACAGAGTTCACATTTGCTTCGGCAAGTACAGGAAGTATCAAGCAATGGAAATGTCCGGAGGGTACTTTCATGCAAAACTTCGAGGGTCATAATGCCATTATCAACACGTTGTGTGCAAATGCAGACAATGTCCTTTTTTCCGGGGGTAAGACCCATTCTGTTACCTATGATACCGCACGAGTGTATTTACTAATAACATTTTGCCCCATAGGCGATAATGGATCCATGAGTTTCTGGGACTGGAAATCTGGCTACAGGTTCCAGTCACTAGACACAACCGCGCAACCAGGTTCTCTTGACGCTGAGGCGGGTATCATGAGCGCCGTTTTTGACCAATCTGGCATGCGACTTATATGTGGCGAGGCAGACAAGACGAGTAGGTTGCCTAACTTCTCTTCGAACAATGCACAACACTCTAACGCTCTTTTTTTTTTTTTTCCCCAGTCAAAATCTGGAAACAGGACGAAACAGCAACCCCAGAAACACATCCTGTTTCTTGGACACCCAGTTTATCAAGGCGCAAGTTCTAGTTCGCCATGCGCAGCACGAACTCTGCCTGAAGGACTCGGGTTTCGCAACGACTCATCCTACTACCATTGGCTGGCGTTAAGGCTTTATACCTAGTTGTTGTATTTCATGGTCATCGCGGAACGCCATTCTAATTTCGCCCTCGGAGAACGCAAGGCGGATTTTGCTAGGCCGGTTTGGCGTGTGTTCCTCCAGTATGATTATTCCAGCAGTCTCTAGCTCTAGAGCTGCATGTCCGAAGCCAGCAAGCCGTGGGGTTAGGGCGCAAGCCTGGGGGCTGCCATCGGTCTGTCCGTCACAGATCAAACTTGCCACTGCATCCACGGCATCTCTTCCCTGGTGCGCTGATGATGCTCTAAGAAGGAGTGACATTTCATCCATCACATCGGCAACAGTCGTCTCTGCACTCCGGGATCTTTTGATTCTCCCTAGGATAGCGACTAAGAGTAGTCTTGAGAGGAGTGGGAGACATCGGAGTTGCTGCTGGGTCGGGTTAGAGGTCGCTTCGTTAATAGCTCTTTTAATTGTGGATATAGAAACGGTAGCCGGTCTGGTGTGCTCTTTTTCTTGCGATACTTTGCTGTGAGGCGTAGAACTGTTGGCGCAGCTGAGGAAGGTATCAGTTTCGACCAGCTCCACCGCCCGTCGACAAATATCCAGGGCCCTTCTTGCATCACCACTGACAGCGGCAACTTTCCTACTTGCGAACTGGATAGCATCTGGCTCGACCACCTTGCCCGGTACACCTTCTAATCGGGACTGAATGATTTGCACAAGCTGATCATGCGTGTATCCTGGAAAGGCGATCCTTGTTAAGCCTGCAGAGAGTTGTTAGTGAGGCCAAGGCATTTGCAGTAAACCATGTTCTTACCTAGGCGACTACTAATCTTGTTACTTAGGGTGCGTTCAGGCAGATCCATAGTATTGGCAACGGCAAGGACAATGAGGCGACTATGGCGTAACGAGGGCCAATTAAAGAAGTTATACATTACACTCTGGTTCTTCGTCACGAGTTGATCCAACTCGTCCATCAGAACCACACAGGACACACGGCGAGGATTTGGATGGCTAAACTCTCGCTCCAGGAGATCCAATGCTTGGCTCGGGCTCACACGATCACCCTTCAGAGCCTCCCAGAGCATGACGTATGACTGGTGGGGATTCGTTATCTTCATGCCGTTAATTTCCACGAAGATGAAGTCATCCAACTCATCAACTTCGACGGCATGCTCGAGACGGTGGATGACCTCTCGAACAGTAGCAGTTTTCCCGGTCCCCGGCGTTCCGGATATGTAGATGCAGTTACTCGAGCCGTTAGATATCGCCTTCTGCAAATGAAGGTATACTTCGTTAAACTCTTTCTCCCGACAAGGCAAGCTTGTGGGAACGGATGCAACGTGAAGCCGGCTTCTCGCTGCTTGGAACGAGGAGGTGGCGGTATCGGTCAGCGAAACATGCCGTGTCGAGAGCGGAGTAAATTCCAACGATCTTTTATTTGACGATCTACTACCAACTGTTTAGCCTCGGGAAGACCCCAGTATATGACTGTAAGAGTCTGGACAAACCTTCGCTGCGGAGATGAGGGGCTCAGTTGGCGTTTTCGGGGTGTGATTTGCTCTCCAACAGGGCCCTCTGCAGGCCTATCTCGTGCAGAACTTTCTCTGCGCCTCTTGGAAGCAAGCCCTCGATAATCTTTCGTGGACTCGACCACATACTCCATCAAGCAATCGAGGTCTTCAATCCCGCTGTACTTATCCTCCCAGGTAAACTCATCCGTATATGCAGTCGTTCTCATGTCCAAGCCTCTCCGACACACAAACAATTTTCCTGCGTCTTGAGACCGTGGGGGGATCTTTCTGGAGGGGTACAACTGAGTGAATCGATCCAAAGAGACCACATTTGCCTTGCCGTCAATCGCATCGAGAGGGTTCACGTCGGAGGAAAGAGAGATATAAATTTCATTCTACATGACTGTTAGTAATTGGCGCCTCCTTTGGTGTCGTGGGGGGAAGGTTGTTCGCACCGGGAGGAAATCCGTTCGCTTTCTAGCAGTATTCCTGATCTCCTTCTCGTTTGAGAACCAGACAAAATCGCCAGCCATCTGGCCATGATCGTCCGTCGTAAACCGTCGGATAATGGCTACCCACGGCGGTCCGGAACTTTCAGCTCGCAAGAGGACGCAATCGCCGCGATAGAATTCATCGCTTCCGAGGCGAGCCCCGACAACAACTCGAGAAGCATGCCGTCCTTTCGGCGGGCGGTGCCGTGTTTCCGATCCACCTTCACAAGGAGTTTCATCCGCATAAAGCCATTCCCATTCTGAAGTAGAAGGAGACTGGGGACTGTCCTCGGAGGATGGCTCCTGGAGTGGCATCTTCATACGAGGTCGTGATAGGAGGATTGAGTAGGGACAAGGCGATAGTCATAGAATAAAAAAAAGAAAAGGAAATAAAAAGAGTTTAATATAAAAGAAAAATAAACTTTAATAAAAAAGATTATATATATAGTAAAGTATTTAAAGTAAGTAAAAGAGAATTTTATTTATAAAAAGTTATAAAATTTAATAATATATTAATAATATATTAATAGTAAAATTAAATAAAAATTAAATAAATTATAAATATAGATAAATATTTAACTTTTTAATTTAATATTAATAAAATATAATTTTATAAATAAGTAGTATAGTAAAAAAAAATTAATTATTATTGAAAAGTTTTAATAAATAATTTATTATAATTAATTATTATATAAATAATAATAATAATAATAATTAAAAATTATAACTTTAAAATATTAATAGATAAATAAAATATATAAATTATCTATTTTCTATTTATAATAATAAAAAAATATAACTTTTATATATAAATTTTAAATATTAAAAATTTAATATAATTAATTTTTATAATTATTAATTTAATTTTATAAATTAATTATTAATTTTTACTATTTATTAATTTTTTTATATATAATAATAATAATAATAATAATAATAATAATAATAATAATAATAATAATAATAA
>JUDQ01000082.1:0-31685 GCA_000812075.1 Scedosporium aurantiacum
CCCCCCGGAGGTACTTCCCCCTTCACCCCCCATCTGTCTCTAGTCGCCCATCATCCTAGCATCCCATGCCGAGCGCTGGGGTGAGGTAAATCCGAACCAGGCAGCTTGAATACACACTTGTTTAAAGATCCGCCCACATGTCACCTCGTCATCTCTGACTAGGGCTCGTGCCCATCAGGAGTTTCGATTGCCTGGTCCATCCGCCTGCTGATGACACGGGAAACGCAACAATAAAGGAATATTGAACCCTCTGGCTTCTTCAGTATTTGCTAAGGTTACCCCCATCCTGCCCCCTTGTCCGAGATCATCATCGCTTCCCCATCCCCGACTTTCAGTCCCCTCAACACCCTTTCTTGTTGTTGGGGGGGGGGGGGGGGGACAAGGCCTAGGGTGTCCCCCCGCTAGGCCGTGAGCTGGAGCTGGTGCTTAGATCGAGGGCAGAAGTTACTAGGCTAGAAGCGAGATTCCTCCCCTTATCCGCATGCAAGAGAGTCAGTGTTCGTGCGATTGCTACGTGGGACTTGCTTGGCTGGTCGTCGTCCCCTTGCTCACCTCGCCTATCTGATGCAAGTATGAGTACTGAGTAGGTGTCCTCTCGTCTTCCGTCGTTCATCTTTATCCCATCCCCCTTGCCAGCCATCCCCTATCATGCCAGCGGCATGGATCATACATTCCTCGTGGTAGGTCCGTAGTTTGGTTTTGGTTTCATTTGGTGATTTGATGGTTGATGCGTGCCTTCAATGTCCTGGTTGGTCCAAGTGTCACCACTCATTGGAGCCCCCCCCCCCAAAAAGCCCAAGCCTCTCACTCTCTCCAAGCCAAGTATGAGGATGTACCATACGAAGGGCGCTACTATTATTATTACGACGTGCGAAGTACTATTACTTGTTACCTCGAAGGAGAGCAGAATGAGAAGGTCGAAAAAAGTCCAAGATCGATACACGCCCCCCCAAAAGGGAAGAAAGCTGGGGAAACGAAACCCAGCTGGGGCTGTCCACGTTCATCAGTTCCCGTTGATACATATTCTCATCATGGCCCAACCTTGCTCACCTGCTCACCTGCCCACCCCCTTCCTAACTCCAACTTTCTTGTTGCTTCTTGTTCGAGTAAAGAGTTGCACTTTCATAATCATACATAAACTGAGTTGCTCTTCGTTGTCCTCGTATCTCCCAAGAAACCAAAAACCCTGAAACAGCATCCTTCAACTTGTAATCAAAACTTCTTCTTCTACCTACTTGAGTCTTGGACCCGAATCCAGCCCGGAACAGATATCACCCTTCTCGGACCCGGCGCCCCTTGGAACGAAAGAAAGCATACCGACCAGCCTCAACTTTTGCTCTGATCTTATTTTATCTCATCTCTATCTCCCTTGCTCATTAACAGCCCACCAAAACCAACGCACCAGGCTTGTGTGGCCGCGCAAGTCTTACCGCCCCTCGGCTTCCATTGGCGCAAAATCCCTTTCCCCAGCGCCCAACACACACTCCTTCGTAAATTAGTGCAGTATCCCCATCCATTTTTATTTCACCAACGACCAACAACCCAACCTTCCATTCCACTATTTCACCTCAGACATTTTAGTTGGTCGCCTCGATTGGTCTGGTCGTGATCGTCGTGGGGGAAAGCGTACCGTCCGGCTATTTATCGAATTGGGACCATCACCCTCCGGTATCTTTTGTATGAGTGGTTGGGAACATTGATAGCATCATCACTTCTCAAGATTTGGGCCAACTATTTCTCACCGCCACCACCATTTTCGAGCCGCATCAACTTATACCTATTGGCCCTTCACTCTGGAACTCTCGCCTTACTCTTGGAGTCCCTCACAAGGAATCCTTTTAATGGTACGACCTTGGATCTAACGGAAGGAAACATCCATATATACTTCCCAGCATCGTCAACTACTACACTTATACCCAAGGGTACTACTGTCCCTGCGATGGGTCGGTCATAAAATATAAGCACTACCACTTACTTACACATATTCACAAGAACATCCCATCGCTCCCCCATCAAACGACTACGACGACACACATCTCCTCCTCACACGCAAACACATACCACCTCCACAATGTCCTCATTTCCCTTTCTTAAACTCCCACCTGAGATACGCTCTATGATATGGGAGTATGCCCTCCCGGAACCCCGCGTGTTCGAAGTCCTTGATGCGCCCAACGCAAAGCAAAAGACCCCACCTCAGACAGGACTCATGTTCGCCAATATTCACCATGAACCCCCTCCATCCCTCGCAGCAGTCTGCCAGGAGTCCCGAGCCTTCGTGCTGAGGCTCTACAAGCCGTTAACATTCTCGTCGACGACAAAATACGTGGACCTTTCGCGGGATATCCTTCTTCTCGAACCCTACCTCCTCGTTAAGAGGCTTCTTCGGACACTTCACTTTCTCAGCCAAATACCGCTTGTCAGAGACAACGTGGTTCACCTTGCGCTGGGAACGTCGTACGGGATGCACACTGGAATCTACCACCCTGTACTCAGCTGGAGGGTGTCCAAGAGCAACATGTCGAAGCTGCTGGCGAGACTGGCCAAGCTTCCCAAGTTAAAAAAGCTTCTCTTTGTCGTGCACCAGGAATTCCAATTTCAGTTCGAGTTTGACTTCCGATATACTTACTCGTACAACTCCGGCAATGTGATGCTCCATTCCCCCAACAACTACAGCAACACCAACATCCCTCCAGGCAGCAACAAGTTCGACCCAATATCACCCTGGACCCCTCCACCAAGCGAACCTATGTCGCCTCAGCCGCTTCCATCGCTCTCCCCCACGCCACCTCCGTCAGCCCAACAACAACTCCAAGCGATGCAGTACAGGCCACAGCTCGTACACCAAGCCTACCGCTTCAAATTCGATATCGAGAGCAACATTAACTACCACTACCCGCGCCGCCCCCACCACAACGAATTCTTATACTACCCGCTCGCCATAGACGAGGACCGCGAGGACTACCTCGATAGCCTAAAGGAGAACTTCGAAGAGGAAGGCATGTGGTGCGATCCGTGGCCGACCAACGACGACTGGAGGCGGTTCAAGAGGAGGTTTATGAAGTCGCTGTACATTACGTACCAGGCTGACAAGGGCGCTGTTGGGGTTACGAAACCGGCGAATCTACCTGTGTTGGAGGGAGCGTCATTATTATGGCGGTATACAAAGTGAATGGTGGGATGAGTCCGTCTATTGATGTTTTCTTACGTTTTTACTCATTTACAGCCTCATTTTCCATTTCCCTTCTTCCTTCCCCACGGGTGGCGGCACTTTCTCTCTACGATGATTTTAAAACAACTCATTCTTTTTTTAAAGAGCACTGGCGTTTCCGGGGACTGGGGTCTTGACGTGGAGGGGAAAAAAACATGGGACTTTTCATGTGGGTGGTGCACAACGGGGTCCGGAATACCCAATCCGTAATGTACGAAAGAGCTTTCTAGAGAAAAGAGTATACTACACTCGTTAATTAAGATACATGTCATCAATGGCTTATTTCTATCTGGAATATTGAATTACAATAGGGTCCCGAGAGTGTTACAGCCAAGTAGCAAGCACCTTGAGCTTTGCCAGCTACGGAGCTTAGGCTCTAGAACTGTTGATGGCCGAGGTGTGGGACTGTCCTCGATAAAATGGGAACTACAAATACGAAGCAATAGAGCACTGACGATTTTCCTTTACACTTTGGGTGTTCATTCCGGGTTTAAACGGTCGATCGCTCTCGCAGTGTTTTGGCTTTCCAACGCACTGCAACGATGACACCCCCGGTCCGCGATGTATTGATGTGATATGAGGCTGGCAGAAGCGGCTGGACGAATAGAAGGGGGAGGGGAGTGGGTGTACAAGAGTAAAAAGCAGTAAAGATCAATTCAAGTTGGTGTGGGAAGTGGGAAAGGGCTGTGACCAAGGGAAAAGGGTAAAGGGAAGCTGGGAGCTGGCCGATTGGCTTCCACCGGACGGACGACGGGATAATAAGGTTTCGAAGGACTTTCAAGGATTTTCTGGTGATGAAAATGGGTTGCGTGCCCGGATTTTAGGAAGAAGCTGCGGGATCCAGCAAGTGTGAAAGACTGGTAACAGTGAGAAGAGGGGGAAAGAGAAAAGGCGGAAAAGACGGAAAAGGCTCTAGCTGTTGATCCGGGTGAATCGCGAACAGGTGGATCATACACTCAAAAGTCCAATAGGAGGGAGAGCATCAAGGAGGCTGGACTGGATCAAAGGTTAAAGGTAAAGCCAAGGGAAAAAAGAGGAAGAGAAAAATAGGGGTTCCCCAGTTACGTGGGACAGACAATAGAAAAAAAAACCGAGTTCATGCGGTGGTTTTTCGAGGGTTTGAGGGGGATTGTCGTCGATGATCCTCCGTTTGGCGGTGATGTGATTGACGACGTCGAGGGTCATATTCATCAACTCTCCCTTGATCAATGAGCTCGCCGAGCTGTTTAGAGTTTCCGATGCGCAACGTAGTTTGTCAGATCCTCGTCCATTTTGCCTGGAAGTGGGAGCCGTCAACAGTGATCGACTTGGTATGTTTGTGGTAGGATTCGCGTTCATCACCTAGCTTTGTTCATCGCCTTGTTCATCGCCTTGTTCATCGCCATGTTCATCGCCATGTTCATCGCCTTGTTCATCGCCATGTTCATCGCCTTGTTCATCGGGTCCCAGAACAGCAGAAGACGATAAGCACTTGAGGTGTTAGAAATCCCAATACTTTCTTCTAGACACACCCCTTCTTCGTGCGAAGTTGTCTTCCATACCCTGGTTAACGGATAATCATCCTTGCGCGTCGTTTCGTTATTAATTCCCGATTCCTCAAGGGTACTTCGCCCTTGGAGGATATTATGCGTACGAAGTACGGTACGACAACGAGGCGATTCTCTGGTCCGCAACGTTGGATTCGACGCATCATTGATCTCTGTCCCTGGTCTTGAGCTCTTTTGACCCCGCTGAGGCTGGGCCTTGACAGGCTTCATGACGCTAGTTCGCATTTATCCGTCACTTACCAAGATTAAGAACGGGCGGGCAGGTTGTGTGTTGTGTATGTGTGGTGGCTCCAAGCAGGCGTCCGCGTAGGCAATTCCATATATTTTTGGGAAACACGACGTTGATCGTGACGGTGACGGTGACGGTTGAATATATTGATGAAAATCTCACAGAGACTTTAATTTCTGCTTGTGGTGAATACCTGTGCCCAATGTCTCTCGTTTGGCGGCCGCCAAAGGTTTGATCCCCTTAAAAACTACACTACACCAGCACACACACAGCAAAATGAATAGAGGCCACCATTGAGGGCTGCAGGTGGCATTTGATCAAACACGAACGCAACGCCGACTTCTCTCCATACCGTCATCGGACGAGCAACTGTCTTTCCTTATCATCGATATTTTCACCAATTCTCAATTCCTTCGTACAGCTTTGTACTGCCCGCCTCAGCCTCCCTGAAGCAGATTGATCCTGCCGGAAACACTCGACAACCTTGAATGCATTTAATACTCGTTTTATTGCAACTCTTTGCACAGACGTCATCAAGGGTGTAGATTCAGTTCAATACTATTTTTTTTTAGGGATTATTGTGGATGGTCTCGTACTTCGTACGTATCCCCATCTCCGCTACAACATCTATGGAGTATGATGTGCTATGTGTGCTGGGGTTTTGAACACGATGACTTTTTGATTGATCTGATCCCTCTTGATCATTACCCTGGTCATCTAGCACAATCACAATTAATTACATCAAACGTAATATTGTCATTGAGGTTCGTGGTTGATGCATCGTCCATCGTTCATCAGCCTTCCATCTCCAACACGACACGAGCTGCGCATTTCATCAAGTCCAATCGATCCCCGGGGTTTTTTGTTCCACGCCCGTGTCCAATATTACGCGAGATTCCATCAACCAGGTGAACCTTGAAGTTGACGCACATTTATATTGCTGGCTCTGGCTCCCGAAATTACTTACTTCGTACATCGTCAACCGCCAAGGCCTACAAAGTACGAAGTAGATTGAACTTGATAGACGCCTTCTCCTCGGTTACGGCATCCCTGTTTAGGAAGGCTAGGCCCAATGCCCTCTTTATCTGTACGAAGTATTCGTTGCTGGCACAATACAACTCTCAATACTTCGTATATTGGACTGTTCCCTTGAAGGCCCGTGTCAAGCAGGACCCTCGTCAGCATGAACATCATCGACGCCAGATAAAGTGCCCTGGGCAGTGCGTGCACGGGGCGAATGGAGGCTGAGATGGAACAATTGAAGTGTGCCAGGGCCAGAATCCAGGATGAAGATCAGATCAACATGGAGACCTGGCAATTTCAGTCATCGCAGCTCACGCGTTTATCTATATTTACCACATGACGTCGAGGAATTGTCAAGGAGTCTGTTCGCCTCCTTCCATTTCAACATCGAAACTAAACTAAACTACGTGGACAGAGTATTAGGGAGAAGAGTGGTAGGGACAATCCATGGTCCACCCCTCCCTCCATCTCAGAACACACACTCTCTCAACTCATCCCTGCCAGTCAAGCCGCAAGCTCGCGCAATCCTGAGCGTTCGCATGCCACCTGCAGATTCATCTCGCGTACTTATTCCCACGCATTACCGATCGATGCACCTTACGAACTAATATACGAGTAATCGCTAGAGAAGTAAATGGGAGGCCAGAGCCCCCAAGTTGAAGCAATCTTAGGTAGGTCTGCGGGAAAACGCCCGTGCAATCTGATATCAAGAGGCCATCGACAAAGTCACCATCAATATACTTCGTCGTACTATGCGGATGATGTCCGCACCCTCCACCGGACCCCCGGCTCAAGTGATCGGATCAAATTGATATCTCCAACATTTTGCACCAATACGAAAAGTGGCATGCGACAGGGCTTGCTCGATCTATTTACAGAATCATGTGCGCAGTTCATCTATTTCCTACTCAGGAGCATCTTATCATTCCACACCTCTCCGCTTCGTGTGTTTCCCTCTTTTGCCTTGGGCTCTCTCTCCTTCCTTCTCTGGCCCCTCCTTTATCATTTTCCGTTGCCGCTTCCGAACCCCGAGGACCTCTTTTGTTTTCGTCTCTTCTTCGTAATACTCACCTTCTTTGTTCGGACAAGAGTAGTCCCAAGCGAAGTCATCTAGAACAATTCCCCCCAGGGGTACATGAAAATCTGGAGGCTTGGCACACTAGGACAGGCCTCCGTGCAGGACCCGCCAACCAGGCTGGTGACGACACTGCACCCCCGGAGGAGAGTGACTGGACTGGGTGGCAGAGATCATGGCTGGGCTGCCACCAGTTCTCAGGTCCTCGCCTATTCATACCCCATACACAGAGGACTGGAGATTTGAAGATATGGACACATCGTCTGATACTTCTAGGGCATGCTTCCTTCTTCGAGTCTGAGTGTTGAATTTTGGGCCAAAGTCGAGGCGAAGAAAAAACCTCACCTTCCGAAGTACTCATCCTAATAACTCGCTCACATTGCTCGCGCATGATACAACTTCAGAAGATGTTCAAAACTAGGAGAATTCTTCCCTCTGCAATTTTACCTATAAAAATACCCAATAAACCCTGGTTTGGTGTGAAAACAGGGAAGCAACTAGGAATAGAAAAACACAAACGCGATAAAAAGAGGACCCAGACATTAGCGCTGCGGACCCCGTTGGGCCAGGTCCAGCCCCCGACTCAGTCATGGCCGAGAATCCATCTTCCACACCAGCCAGTCTAAAGGGATCGGATGGTGGACAACGAGAACAAGAAGTTCAGCAGTAACTAGTCTCTAGTCTTCCGGCTTTGGGCCGTGAGGCGGCCCACCAACTCTACGGGGTAAGTAATGGCCAAGGTATAGCCCTCGCCTAGAAAGCATTCGAACCTGTTAGCGACAGTATTCTTCACCATTCACGAATCTCAAAACTCTTCGTGGATTCATGAACTAGGGGATGGGGCAAGATTCCTAGCATCGAAAAGCCACTTACCATCCCACCACAAGAGCTCGTAATCATCATCCCTTACACTCTGTACCAACCACTTGCCGCCGCCCTCCCGTGTAATCTTGGCATATCCGTCGTCGTCCACAGCGCCGAACCTAAAGACGGCTCCGTTACCCGGAGTGTCGGAAACCACGACGCCGCGCAGTCCGTCTTTGTCGTTGCCGGCGAGGCTGACGTAGGTCTCCGACTGGATCTCGCCGTCGATCGTGATGCTGACGCTATTGGAAACTTGAGAGTTCTCGTCCACGTCGACCAAGAGGCCTACTCCGTCGTTGCCGAAGAAGCCGAGTTTGCTGTCCTTGACGCTTACGGCGCCTCCGGAGAAGGGGGTATTAGCACCTCCACTGTAAATTGGAAGGAGAAGGTTAGCCCCGTGTTTAGTTTTGCTCCACGCATACATATATATGTATGTATAACTGATATTGGTATTTTTGGAGGCTGCGCTTACGCTGCGATCCGAAGCTCGTAGCGGCTAAATTGACCGCGTTGGCGGGTGTTGAGCTCAACGGGAGTGGCTAGAGCCGACACGGCGAGGATAGAGAGTGCCAAGAGGAACTTCATGGTGAGAATGCACTTTTACTTGAAGGCAGAGGAAAAAAAGGTAAAAGAATGTTGGGGAGTCTGAGAATTTCGAATTGCTAAAATGCCCTGATCGTGGAGATATGAGATGATGACTCGAGGAAGGAGCTGGGTATCTTTTGTTTGTAAGGACAGAACGATGCACAGAAAAGCGATTCCAATAGGATGGATGATGCCATCTTTATATATCCTTGTGTGTGTGAAAAGAAACATGAACATAGATTGCTATATACTAGATTGATGGTAGTTTTGCTAACATCGAGAGTGTGCCTTGCTAGATGATCGACCCTGCGGCCCGCGATGGCGTTGTCACCAACACAATATTGCTGAGCCGAAAGCGATTGATGTTTCTTGGGTTCTATGATCATCATGACATGGCTTTGCCGACACCAAGCGAGGGCCAGAGAAAGGCTCAAGGAAGACGCCGCCTCCTATCCTACTCGGATAGAAAATCAGAAGACAGCAAAAAAAAAAAAAAAAAAAAAAAAAAAAAAAAAAAAAAAAAAAAAAAGACAGCATCGGCCAGACAAAGTTCCAGGCAGAAACGAGATGCACGAGGAGCTTGAATCGAGATTTCGTATGCGTACTTGCTAGCTAAAATTTCCTAGACAAGAAGCTGGTTAAGAAGACCAAGTGTTTTGTGCCTGAAATAATAGCAGCACTTTCGAATCAATCGAAGTCTAGGGTCATTTTTCAATATATCGGAAGTTGCTTTATCGAGGAAGAGAATCATCCATGGATACCTGGGTTGCCATGGTCATTATTTCTGCCCTTTCTATCGTTATTTTGCCTTGTTCCTGCTCTCTCGTTTAGATGCGGGTTGGTAGGCGTTGGGGGTGTACTTCATATATCAATGGAGCCAACGGATCAAGATGCATCAGTATATTTACGTCTATATATCACTTAAATGGAGTGAGCCCTCCATCATTGATTGGGATTGATCAGTACATAGATGGAATTTATCTGTATGTAGGGCAAGGTAGATGGATATCAATGGACTTGATCAGACGTAATTAAGCGACACGGATGTCGATGTCGACATGGATGAGAAGGTGGAACATGGTTTCGAGTAATCGTTGATCGATTTTGCAAGGCGGCGCCTTTGGATGGTATGTGATGTTGCAATGCGTGCCTGTTCCTGCTCTAGTTCCTGTGCCTGTCCCTGTTCCTGTTGTGTCGGATTCAGGAACAAGAGTTAATTCGAGATGCATTATTTTTCTGGGACGAGGGGAGGTAGGAACATGCGACCTCGAAAGGGTTGCCTAGGAAGGAAAGAAACAAAGAAGCCCATTGATACATTGATACGTTGATACGAGGGGCTATCAGACATTCTGCTGGTACCCTTTCTCTTTCCTATCAATAATGTTCATCCTCAACTTTCCATCAGATGCTATCTCATGCTATCTCATGTCATTCCACCCAGTCCCCAGCTCTGCAGGTACGTGTTACGAGAAAGACGCCAGAAGGCAATGCACCTAGATCAATTATTCTCGATATGAATCTTGATCACGCAGCGATCACGCCTCGATCACGCCTTCCATCGGCTCTGTGTGGAATCAAATTTGGCGGCAGCTCATCGCCCTCCCTAATAACTGCATATCTCGGATGAATTGCAGGGCAAGATGTCAATTGATGGGATTGATGGAACTGAAAAGCCGGAGATTTTAACCCAGTTTTGACCTGCCAAATCGGGGTACACCGCGCGGAGGTGCGGAGGCAGCGGCGGCAGTAGCAGCGGAGACCGGGTTCGGGATTAACGGGTTACGGTTTGCGGCCTTGGCCTGGTGAGGCGATGACGGCGATTGTGACGGAGGTCCAGGGACGTTGGAAGTCTCGCCACGAGTATCGCGGCTTGCAACGGGCAATCGAAGCTGGGGCTGAGGCATCTTGCTGGGCCCCAAAGCTCCACGTGTTGGAATGGAGTTACTTCATATGACAATAAGATACGACTTCATTACTTCATACGAATTCTAATCGGTTCTGATCAAGATCTGGTCCGATGACACTCCACACGGCCAGAAGAAACCACTACTCCGTACGGCGAAACATGGCGCAAGCGACGTTCAATAATCAATAAGAGACGAATGACCAGATCCCCTTCGAATCCTGGTCCCTGCCTAATGTTTTTTCTTCTCAACATTCTTCTCCACAAGGATAGGGTCAAGACTGACGACAACGCAAGACAACGGGACATCACCAGAGTCTGGTTCAAACGCCACTCTACTTCGTACAGCACAGGCATCCAGCCAACGAGGCAAATACGCCAACTGTGGAATCATTTGATGGTTCAATGGATTGGTGTGTTACCTTCTCTCGGGAAAATCCCACCCAACGCATTCGATAAAGTCATCTATGTGGACGAGGTCAATCTAGATGTTGCTATTATTAGCTCCCATTCTCTATGTGTTGCACATCTCACCCCTTCTCTATCCTTTTGCTTTTTTTTTTCACGCTACTGCCATGTACATGCACTGCCAGCCTATAAATACTTCCAATAACCCGCTTCGCTCCCACCGATATTAATTAATATAAAAAAGAAATTTCTAGGCTCCCCCCGACACCCTACCATCAATATTGAACCCACCCTTTCGACGTGGTCCAGTCCAGCTTGCCCGGTTCCTCCCTTCTGGCGTGACTAGCTCGGCATCGTTTGGAACAACCAGTTGGGCTGACGCACGACGGCGGAGGGTGGCCTGGGCATAGAACGATTCTCTCTCTCTCTGGAAGCCCCCCGTACCTTTTGAATGGGGATTCATTCTGGTTTTCTGCTGCCGCTTGGGGCCTTGGGTCTGCTATACCGTCCGTGATGCTATCTCTCTGAGCTTAGCTTCCACCTTCCATATGACAACTTTCTCCCCTGGTCAAAGACAAAATATGCTCGTCCAAGCAAAGCCATTCCGTGGATAAGCGATAGGCGAGGTAACAATACTCTTTTTCCGAAGAATGTTTCCTGCGATGTGGGGCAGATTTGAGCGAGAGTGATAGAGGCGGTGTTTGATGGCAAAAGTCGTATCCTGTCGCCAAGGCTTTGCTTTCCTTCTTTCCTGCCCTCGCGAGACATCATCACTCAACACACCCAAACTCTCCAGTCCCCTTTCACCTCGGTCTGGTCCACAACTAGCACTGCACGTCCGAATCCAGACCGGTCTGAGCTCCATCCTTGTTTGTTTCTCCGTGTCGCCCTTGACAAGCACCTTGAGTATAGCGTGAAGTGGGAAAATGCAGGAAGCACGTCGCTGATGTCATGTCCTGTTCATCACGGCCAACGCCGCATCAGGAGGGCTTGACTGAATGTGGAGAGAATGAGACAAAAACGGCCACCTGGCGGGGACCATAGTAAAAGTTGGTTCACGGCCTGTTGGCGGACTCGGGACGGCACCGTTGACTCTTGTCTGCGCTGCATCCAAAGAAAGGCCAACCACTCCTGTGTTTACCCAAGACTTGACGACAATCCGATTCTAGAGCTTCTTTAGTTCGATGAAGGTAAACACTCGCTGGTTCCATTATCGGTTTCCCCAGGCGCGCCACGGGCAGGCGCATGAAGCTACCGAACCGGGAGGGCGTCGGCTTTTCAAGGGACCACGGCCTAGTTCCCGGTCGGGTCTCTGATTGAACCCGCAGCGGGAGGCCGCATCATGGCGTTTTTCTGACTTGCAAGCCCGGTAAGCCCCGTCTTGGATAGACTACTTGTCCGTTGACAACAGTCCCTAGATTGATTAGGGCCTGTTCCTTGGGAATCCTCGTCTGATTCTAGGCATTCGCATCGCCGGCGATGGTTTACCGCCTTCTATTCCCGTCCTGCGGGAAGGAATTACTCCAAATGGCCACAACCTGTCGATCCCTTTCTCTTCTCCGCCTCGCTTAGTTTAGGGCAAAGGCTTAAAATATACAGCCAAGTTCTTGCAGCAGATCAATGACCACTGGTGGCTTCTCTTTACCCCGGTACGCGGGGTTACTCTGAAAATTGGAGACGAAAATGCGAGGAATTTAACCTATTGCCGGATTTCGTTTCTTTTTCCTTCGTTTCTTCTTTCTTTCTCTTAGGGTTCTCGGCTGAAAGTAAGACACTATTGGGATACGAACAGAACCGAGTCTGCAGATGGCGATGATGCGCTTACTATTGGGCCACGGGTTTATGGGTCTGAATAGGAATGAATCGTGCTCGTATGGAGATTATTTACTATGAGGCAAAAAAGTCTAGGACAGAGGCGACGCCTGACGCCAGGAAGGAGCTTCCCACTTCGGGAAAAGCCCAATTGAGTTGATTGAGATTGACGCATTATACACCTCGCATATCATTGATATATATATTAATACTGGCTGTCAGGGCCACTTGTTTTATAATCACTTTTGTGGCATATCAGATCAGGAACACGTTCCGACTTCTTCAATTGTTGTTTGCAGCAATTCTTTGGATCGCACATCCCTCTATTGCCTCGAGATGTTGTGTAAGACTGTAATCGTCTTGCCGCTTGCCTTCGCGAGTATCGTCGTCGCGAAGCCACCGAAAACTCGTTGTGAGCCCGTTGCGCTATGCATCGACGGGATTAACTCGTGCGGGGTCGCATGGGGAGGGTATAAATCCCCATTCGCGATATGCAATCTCATTCTTGGATGATGAGTGCTAATACGTCATGCTTTCTAGCTGCTACAACACTTGTGAGCCGGAGAAGAGCCCGACTCCGCCTCCTTGTGATGTCGATACTCCTCCGCCCACACATACTGTCACCCCGCCTCCAGATGTGACAAAGAGCCCGGAGTATCCTCAAGAGCCTACAGAAGAGCCTTCGAATGATTGTAGCTCCATTACCGTGTGTGCCGACTATATCAATGAATGCGGTATGATGTATGGAGGGTGAGTCTGCGGCGAATATCTTGGGCTCTGGGAATATTGAGCACCACCACTGACGTGGAACCCAGCTGCTTTCCCGATTGTACTCCCTGGCCTACATTTACACCGCCGCCTTGTCCTACCACCACTTCTACCCTGCAGACGCATACGGTCAAGCCTACTAAGCGTCCTGAGTGCTCTGATGATGGGGAGCACATAATTTGTGTTGACAAAGTCAACGAGTGTATGATGAAGTACGGCGGGTAGGTATATGCCCTTCTCTTTTTCTATTAAGGATGGAGTATCTGATCCGAACTCCCGTAAAGATGCTACGACTACTGTGCTACCCCTACACCTTCCTTCGTCACACCTGTTTGCCCGACTAGCACCAAGAAGTCCACCATTACGAAGTCGACACGGACGAGGAGGACAAAGACCAAGCCAACGCCCACTTCGTCTCGATCGTACCTTCCCGGCATGGAAGAGCAGTGTGAGAAGAATGTCTCCCTGATTCTTTGCGCCGACGGCATCGACGAGTGTGGCAACGGCTGGGGAACGTAAGTAATGACTTGTGTGTGTGTGTGTGTGTGTCGCTCATTGGCGATGATAGAGAAAGCTAGAGGAATGAGCTGGAACTAACAACACTGTTGGCTAGTTGCTTCGACGTTTGTGCTACTCCGACGCTATCCAGGCCCACCACGCCATGCTCAATCACCTCAGAGCCCACGATCGTGTCACCCGAGCCGACCTCTGAGAGCTGCTCTGATATCACCATCTGCATCGATTATGTCAACGAGTGCGGTATGTGGTATGGCGGGTAAGTTTTGATAATCCTCTTGCCTACTGCCTGCTGGATGTGCATAGTCTTGCTAATCTGGTGAATAGCTGTCATGATATTTGCAGCACGCCATCATACTCGAAACCTCCATGCCCGAGCACTGTGTCTGTGACTACGGCTGAGACTACAACTCCGACAGGTGTTGATCCTGGCTACGGGGACGGTGATGGCTACTAAAAACGAGACGTTGACATTGATATTTGGGCTGGGAAGATGGGGGTGCACATTGGATGCTCACTTTTTTCCATGTACATATTTCTGGTAACCAGACAAGGTTCGGGAAAATTCAAGGAGTTCAAGAAGTTGCTCTCGATAACTCAAACTTGTTGTGACGACTATGATTACGGTCCTCAGGAGGTAGAGGCAGGGGTAATGAAGCTCTCGGTGAGACCTGGATAAAACATCGGTGAGATGGATGAGAGGTGGACCCGGAATGGGGTTGTGGGTACGAAGTACTTCTTGTGTGGATCAATTGATCAATGGCGGGGAAGTCACACCGTCACCGCCCAGAATTCAACCTGCAGAAAAAAAAAAAAATTTCCCAAAAAATTTACTGGACCAACCTGCTACGCTACTGATACAGCTTTTGCTGCCACAACTTCTCTTTCCTTCTTCTTCAATCCTCTACATCCCCTCTTCTCCTCTCTCCCAACCTATAAATATTTGCCATTCATTCAATGGGTGTCAAAAGCACAGCTGCTGGCGCCAAGAGGAAGGCTTCTGGGGGCAGGGCAGGGCCTGCCGCTTCGCCCAAGAAGGCTCGGATCCAGCAGGATCGTATGGACCTCGACTCCAACTCCGACTCCGATTCCGTGAGCGACAGCGACAGCGACATGGAGTCTTCCTCCGATTCCGAAGATGGCGGTGTCAAGTTGAACAGCACAGGGCCAAAGTTTGGGGGCCAGAAGGCGAGCAATGGGAAGCCTGCGTATAAAACTCCTACTGCGTTGAAGAATGCGGAGAAGAAGAGTATGTAACCTCCTTTTTTTCCATCTTCTTTTCTGTTTCCTCTTCGTTATTTGAAGAGCCCTAGTCTGACAACCTGAAAAGAGGATGCCAAAACCTCCCGAGAGATTCACGCCGAGCAGAGGCAGCTCATGAAAGAGCGCAAGGCCGCGAAGCCCCTCGCCGACGAGCTCCAACGAACCAAGAAGATTTGGGAGCGCCTACGACGAAAGTCCCACGTCCCCGCCGAGGAGCGCAAGAAGTTGATTGAGGAGTTATATAGCATCATCACCGGTCGTATGAAGGATTTCGTCCTGAAGCACGACGCCGTGAGAGCCGTACAGACTGCCGTCAAGTACGCCACCGTGGAGCAGAAGAAGATGATTGCCAAGGAACTCCGGGGTGCCTACTCGCAGCTCGCCGAGAGCAGGTACGCCAAGTTTCTGATCGGAAAGTTGATGGTCCAGAGCGATGCCGAGGTCAAGGAAATGATCATCTCGGAATTTTATGGCAGGGTTCGGAGGCTCATCAACCACCCCGAAGCGTCTTGGATTCTCGACGACATCTACCGCGTCGCGGCTACGAAGGACCAGAAGGCAATGCTTCTTAGGGAGTGGTACGGTCCCGAATTTGCTCTTCTTCAAAACTCCAACGCCTCATCTCCCCCAACCGGCGACCTCGCCAAGATTCTCGAGGAACAACCCGCAAAACGCGGACCGATTATGAAGTATCTCTGGGATATGATCAACTCGTTGGTGCAAAAGAAGATGACTGGGTTCACGATGCTTCACGACGCCATGTATCAATATTTCCGAAACGTCACCGTCGGTTCCGAAGAGTACAACGAGTTCTTCGAGATGGTTAAAGGAGACGAAGAAGGAGATCTTCTGAAGAACATGGCCTTCACCCGATACGGCGCGCATCTAGTGAGCCTCATGCTTGCCTATGGTACGGCGAAGGACAGGAAGCAGTTGCTCAAGACGTACAAGGACACCATTTCGATGATGTCGGGCGACCCGTACGCCCACATCGTCATCCTCACCGCCTACGACGTCATCGACGACACAAAGATGACCGCCAAGGCCATCTTCCCCGAGTTATTTGGTGAATCTGACGAACAGGCAGCCGAGAGCCTGATGGCCGCATCAAGCAACCCCAACGCGAGGGCTACGATTCTCTACCTCCTCGAAGGCGCTTCAAAATCCGTCTTCCCCGGTTCTCTCCAGGACGACCTCGAGATTCTCAACGAAGTGCACGAGATTCGTAAGACTACGAGTAAGAAGGACGGCGATGTGCGAACAAAGGAATTGGTCGTTGCCATGTCACCGCAGCTTTTGAAAGGAGTCACGGCCGCGGCCGCCATGTTGGTGCACGACTCTTTCGGGTGCCAGCTCATGGCAGAGATCATGTTCTCTTCCGTCGGTGACAAGACGGCGACATTGGAAGCCATTGCTGCCAACGCCGCTGGCAACCCTGGCGAAACTAACGGCAGCATCGACGATACGGCTAGCGAGCTGCAGCCGCACATTTCCCGGACACCTCACGGTGGCAGGTTACTAAAGTCGCTGATTGCAGGCGGCAAGTACGACAAGGCGTCGGGCGCAGTCAAGAAGGTTGATCCTCCGCTGAACTTTGCCAACGTCTTGTATCCCGTCATCAAGGATCACATCGTGAGCTGGGCGACGGGCCCCAGCTCCTTCGTCGTTGTCAACATGTTGGAGGCGGAGGACTTTGAGGAGAAGAAGGAGCTCAAAGCTACGCTGAAGAGCAATACTGCCGTCCTCGAGAAGGCGGCGGCGGGAAGCGAGGAGCCGAAGAAGAAGAAGGCGGATAAGAAGGGCCAGAGCGCTGGTAGCAAGAAGAAGGGCGCGGCGGCGCCACCGAAGTCGAGTGGAAACCAGGGCAGCAAACTGCTCTTAGAAAAGTTGCGGTAGAGAAAAGGAAGAAGAGGGGAAAATATTTGAACTTTTGTGAATCTATTTATTTCATGTTTTGAGTGGAGTTACTTGTTGACTATGTCTAAGGGCGCATTTCATTTGATAGCATTATCAGTTGCCTTTCGGGGGGAGGCCAGAGAAGAGACAGGCATTTTGAGATCAAATTGAGATTCATCACGAACTACTTCGTACTACTGCCGCCTCCATATTGCATGCAGGTTTGGACTCCTAGAAGTGAGAACGCCCTCTCCAATAATCAATCCACTAGTACTTCGAACACTCCTACCGCTGCATGTTGACATACGTACACAGTGAACCAGTTGCGAGGAGGATATCACAATGCATTAAGTGAAATGATGCGAGTTGGTGAAATGTAAAGATATTAATTTCCAAAATTTACTGGCCCTGAGGCTTTATAGTTTGATTGAGAGGTTTGCATTCCAACAAGCAGCCAACGCACTAGTGGTTTAGTGGTAAAATTGGTCGTTGCCATCCCACAGCTTCGACTAGCCCCCGGTTCGATTCCGGGCTAGTGCAGAAACCATTAATCTTCATCTTTTGCCATTTCCCCAGAAAACTCTTTTGCTCTTCGTCTCTCTCTCTTTCTCGATTTCTCTTTTTTGTCGTTATTCCCCTTTGTAAGTAGGACGCACTTAATTTGCCCTGGGTATTAATCCCTAAATAATACATTGGCCCATCCGGATCTCTCGACACAGTCTTCCAACCGTGAAGGGCTATTTTTACTTCGTATAGAGCGAGCATTTGTGCTTGTTCCAGAGTCCCCGAGCCTGATGCTACGCCAAGATGAAAGCTCGTACTTGTTTGTGTTGGGGGGCTGTGTGAAGGTGCATGTGCATTGATCCTCGTGGTCTCCCTGCATCCCGGATGACAGGCCCAACTTTCTTTGACATTTGGTTGCCTGGGTTGGACTCGGAGCAGAGCGAGGATCAGCTATTATTGTGAGGTCAATCTCTACCTCGGTATTCTTAGGAACAATTAGCCTGACCCGTGTTCGTTTTGCTCTTCCCATCCCTCTCTGGTCTTTGAATTATAACGTATTATAATCTCTTGACAGATCTTGGCCTCGACGCCACACAATCCCCTCAACCTCTGTTCGGTTGAACCTGGCCTCGCCGCATCCCTGGGCCCCCAGACCATCGTCACCATCAATACTCATCAATACTCATGCTCTTCATCCGACCCAACCCGGCTCCAATGCAGCGACCACTTTGCCTTGTAGAAATCACCGTCCTCCAAGAAGTACTAAATCTGGAATACATATCCTCCGCCACCGCCCCCCTTCCTTCTCGGGCGAATCCTGCAGTATGCGGGCCAAGAGCACGACAGAGCAGAAGAGAGCAGAATACCCATCCAACTCCGAAATCAATCCTCCCAACCTCATCTCAAAACTGACATTGATGGAGAACCGAACAGCCTAACAGACCAGGACGATGTAGTTCGTATAGGCTTGCCGCAGCCCACTTCCGATCCCCAAAATAACAGTAAGAAAGGGACAAGCCTTGCATCCCCCCCCTCTTCTCTCACTCGTGGCGCTGCGAACGCCAAGTCTCGGTGGATTACTTCGTATGGGCTGGTGAGACTTCTTCCAGCGGTCCTTCTATAATTACTATTATTACTTTTGCTCCTCACTACCCCAAGGTAACAGGAGGCAGACCAAGCCAAGCCGGTCCACTCTTCAAGTCTGGTGAGGGAATTGGTGTCTAATCCATCCTGTCCCAGACAGACTAGGAGCCTTGTCTAGAGTGTTGGCTCTAATAACGCACGACGTAGCTTGCACAAGCAGGATTCATAGACAGACAAGACAAAGAAAGAGGAGAGCAGGCTGCCCAATACCACCTTGTGTTGGTCCACCAACACCAACCCCCAACACTACAATGTAACTTGCATCGCCAAGGTTAAAAGTAGAAATGATCGTTTCTGATCCATGCCACCACCTTTTTGGGCTGAAAGGAAATCCCTGTTCATCGGAATTCTCTCAGTTGCATAGCTCTACCGAGTACATAGTTCGCTCTTTCCTTTAGCCTTATACCATCTCCCAGTTGTTCAATTCCTCTTTCTCCTCGCTTTCTTTCCTTCTCCTTCTTTGAAGCTTTTCTCGTTTCCCCTGCACCCTTGCTCCCATTCCTCCTCGAGCCGTCTTTCTGTGTTACCTCAATGAGCTAACCGGCTACTGAATGAACCCCATCGTCCGGAAGATCAAACACGAGTCCCCTCGAAACCTGCTACCAACAAGGCTTGACCGCAACAATCACGAGCAGGGAGGAACACTCTTTTGCTACGGTTGGATGTGCCCCCTCTCAAGACCGAAGGTGGCGGTGACGTGATTGCCGCTGAGGAGCAGTGGAGGATAAACCCTTGCATTTCCTTCTTTTTTTTCGAGATCCCTCAATTGCGCGATCCCTACGTTGGAACTTCTGATATCCTCCGAAGACGAAAAGAAAAAGGCAGTGGTGTAGACCTGAAACCAATTGAGGTGTATCAAGGAACCGGCAACTTGCACGAAATCAGGGCTCGTACAAGGCAAAAGACGACGCTCTTACGAAGTACAATTCCAGCCTTTACAATTCGAACCAAAGAAGCCAAGCGCGGCTTTCCCAATCAATCAGGCATCATGAAAGTAATACGACGCCGCCCTGCCCCGAGAGGCGAGGTCGACCTTCCGGCTCCCTTTGGCCGCCAGACCGGCGACTGCGCCTCGGGGTTCATCTTCTATCGATGTGCCATAAACGATTTTGCCGGCTGCTGCTCCGTCGACCCCTGCACCATGAAGTCGGGCTGTCCTGACAATAATTCAGGCGGCGGTGATGGTGGCAACAACTCTGGGGGTAACGATCAGAACAGTGGTGGAAACGAGAGCAGCGGCGGAAACGATAGTACTCAAAGCTCGACTAACAACCCTAAGACGACGCCTCAGCCCGACAGGAGCACTACTACGACAGCCCCGGAAACGACTCAGACTTCGGTCCTCACGGTAACCACGACAGACAACAATGGACAGCCGCTGACGACGGTTGTCTCCACAACAATCATAGCCGGGGGCGGTCCGTTACAAACGGGCGTCATCGGAGGCAATGATCAGGTCGGAATCGGCGATTCTAGCAATGACGGAGGAGGTAAGAAGCTATCTTCCGGCGCCATTGCCGGGATAGTAGTTGGTGCTCTTATCGGAATCGCTCTCCTCGCTTTCCTACTTATGCGGTACCTATGCATGAGGAGGATACGCGACACGCGGTATAACTATCGTCCCGCCCAGGCGGAGTATCCACCTCCGATGGCCGACGCCCCTAGACCCGACGGCGAGAAAGGTGTCGGCATGCCGGAAACGCCCGCCTCCACCGTTCTTCAGACCCCGCAGGAAGGCTACAACGGCGTCTTCGCCCCCTTCGGAGGCAAAATCGTCGGCACGCCTACGACAAACCCAACCACCCCTGGCATCGGAAATGGAAACGGAATCGGAATCGGAGATGCGCGCGACTCGGGAATCAGCTACGTCAGCACACTCGTCGGAAGCCCCTCTCCCTTCTCGAGACACACCCTCAGCGTCGATGGCTTCCCCGCCGTACCGCAGCTCGATTCCTCGCCCGTCTTCGTCCAGGAAATGGACGCCACCCCGCCTCCTAGGCCCATCCCAGAGCTTCCCGCCAACAACCAGTTATCGGCCTCGGCCGGAGGCGCTGCGCTACAGGGATTAGGAGTCCAAGGCGCCGCCGGTGCTAATAGCACTCGGCCGCAGTCGACACCGCTTGAACCCGTGGCTGAGGATGCTTCTCCTCCACGGGCGACATTGACGGCTACGGATGAGGAGAGGAGTAGGAGGACGTATGTAACGAGTTGGTCCAAGTTTGAAGGTAGTCCTGATGTCGCCCGGTAAAGTATTGCATTTCTCGTTTCCATTGGAGTTACGGTCTTCTTTTTTATTTATTTGTTTATTTTTCTTTCTTCTTGCATGAGCGGGATCAGGACATTGAATGCCACTTTTGTTCAAACAGGGACGGTCATCATTTTGTTCAAGGAGATAGATACCCTTTGATTTATGGAATGGCGGAATACTTCAGCTGCGCTATGAAAAAAGATCATATCGGCAAAACAAGAGTTCTTATTTCTGTGTCTCTCCTTTTAAAGCCGTCTTCGCGTCTCCCATATCGTACATCCATCCACCGTGGCTGACTCGAGAGTCGCCCAATAAATGGTGGGCAATGCCAGCCCGTTCCCATTCTGGCTCTACTAGGTATGCCTCGCTCATATCTGCAAGAGTCTTCGCCGTATCAGGTGAAACTCGGTATGATGAGTGTAGGTAGTGGCGAAAGGGAGAGTGCAGTCATAGGGGACGTTGTCGTCTAGCATCACGGCTGGAATGCCTCAGACGAAACGATCAGAAATGGTCTAAAAGTGGGTATCAAAAGTCGGAAGAATAACATCGAGAATGGCATCGGTCACCATAAGCTTTCTCTCTCCTCTCTGTCCCCTCGCAACGGCAGATATTGTAGTGTAGCTCTCTCTACTAGAGCATGTGTCTGCTTATTTTCGCCAGACTCCGAGTCTCATATCGATGAATTGGCATCCTCCTTTTACTTCGTATATCATCACATCGTAATTATCGAGGTCATTTTTATTTCCCTTGGAGGTTTGAGATTTCATCGAGGAGGTGCTGAAGCTCCTCGTCGCTAATTTTGTCCTGAAGGGAGGGGATCAGTGTCTTCGCCTCTTCGGCATATTCACAGCAGAGCGAGCCTAGTAGAGAGCGGTTAGAAAAAGATACGCTAAGAGGTTTGCGCCGAAAAAAGAGACATCTGCAGTCCTGTGGCGGCAAGCGAGTTTTCGGAACACGGTGGCGCCGACAGGGTAAAACATACCGAGCTGAGCCCTCTCAAACTTCGATAGTTGCGCGCAAGAGCTGAGGAGGCGCTCCACGGCCTCGACATTCTCCTTCCTCGTAAATCGGGCAAAGTTGTCGAGATAGCTGAGGGTTTGCTGAAGCATCCTGAAAAAGCAAGAACTCACGCGTTAGCAAGGAAGGTTTACATCCATACCGGCCGCCACTCGTTTCTTCTCCCCCCGAGAGGGCTACACGCGGCGTATTCTCCGGTGATGCATCGCGCCAAGTTTGGCGTGTCCCTAGGAACCAGCATCCAAGTGCGATATAAAAAAGAAACGTACTCAGTCTCATTGACGTTCCTATGGTCCATCCTCCGCTTGGCAATGAGGGCATTGATGACGAGAGAAGCTTCGGACAAAGTCAACGTGTCGACGTCCTGGAACTCGCCGAGGTTCAGCACCGCGCCAGCCTCCTCGTTGCCGGGTTGCGCGGGCCTCGGCCTCGATGTGCGAGGGGGGGCGGTCCGCTTTGGGAGGGGTTGGGCGCGGGGGAGAGCGCCGTCCTGGTTCTCGGACATTATTGAGAGTTCGAAGTGGATGTGGTCAGTTCGGAAGTGGGAGGGGCCGTGTCGCCGTGTCGTGTCGTTTGGAAGGGTGTGGGTGTGCGGCGAACTGAAGCTGGTTGATGAAGGTTCAATATTTCGACGTTTGAGTGTCGGCGAGGCCTTCACTGGTTGAGCAGCAGCCAGTGTTGCCTCTTGGGGGTGACGGTGAATTTTCGGGTAAAATGGAGTTAGCGGATGACAGCTGGCAGGTCCCAGGCTCAGGGTCCCCCCAACTAAAGTTAGGGGTCACTGAGAGTAAATTAGATCCGGCAACTCAAGCGATCAAATGCTTTGTTTGATGAATGCAGCCCAGAATGAGACGTTGAGATAGAATAAAGTGAATCCTATTTAACTGAAGCTCCATTTCATATTTTTGTAAGTATTAGTGCCATGGTAGCTTTGACAGCAACTTATTAACTTGGAAAATGTAGATAGCTTATCCCATCTCTCCTGAGTGCTCATCCATCTCTTAACAAAGAGCAGAAGCTTAAGGGTTAGAGCAGAGAACGATTTTGTTCAGTCCTCAACTAGAACATAAACTCATAAAAGCAACTGAGCCAAGAATTATAGACATTGGCATCAGCTGCACTCACATTGATATCTCTTCCATACAGAGAGACCTTTTCATAGGGTGGTCCCCAGCTCATCCAGATAGCACACAAGACCACTCATTGAACCCCACACTTTCTCCCAAGGACACATCGAGAGCGTGGAGGGAGCAAGCCCAGTACAGCCCTCGAGGCAACAAGCATCATGTATGAAACCAACCACTTCTCACCTATGTATAGCTCCTGTTTCGTCAGAGGGAGCTGCTTACACCCCCATCTAGGACCATATACGCCCTCATCATCATCAACAAGGCCGGCGGCCTAATCTACAACAAGACCTTCCACGAAGGCGGCCTCAACCAACTAAGCACAAACGACTACCTCGTCCTAGCCGGCACATTCCACGGGTAACGTCGAGTCACCCATCTCCGCCTCTCTCTATTTCTCCCAGCTGACACCTTTCCCACAGCGTCCACGCCATCACGGCCCGCCTCAGCCCCTTCAAACACACCCAGCCCCCAGCAGGCCCCAACGCCATCCCCTCGCGTCCAGAACCCCCCTCGGGCCTCGAGGTCCTCGAGACGGAAAACTTCCGCCTGCAGTGCTTCAACACACTTACGGGGACCAAATTCCTGCTGTTTAGCGAGACAACGCAGGCCAACGTCGACGTGACGATACGGCGCATCTACGAGCTGTACTGCGACTATGTGATGAAGAACCCGTTCTACCAGCTGGAGATGCCGGTGAGGTGTGATGCTTTTGATAGGAAGCTGCTTTCGTACATCAGGGAGATTAATAGCAGGTGATGTTGGGGTTTGAGGAAGAGGCGAGTGGCATGGGGAATGTGGGATGGGAGATGTGTTAAGGGCATTGATTTCTTTCTTTCTTCTTTTGTTCACACTGGAGTTGAAACGTCTCTGAATATATGGAGGAAAACGTTCCGTATTGTTTAGTGGTAGCATCATATCCCAGTGCGCCAGGACAAATAATACGACGGAGAAAAAAAAAACAAACCTCAAATGACTGTAGAAACCTGCGGATTTGCAACTTCTATGACAAGCCTGCCTCTAATTGTACAAATGTATCCCGATAAGTGGACAACGTCACACTTGACCTGCCTACCCTCATCCCCACTCACGAAGTATCCATCTTATCACCACTGTTGTCTTTCTTATCATCGCCCTTCTTGTCGCCAGAACCAGAACCAGACGCCTCTCCCTCCTCGGGAACCGCAGCCAGCGACTCCTTCTTAGCCCTTTCCTCCTCCTCCTTGGCGGCCTTCTCCTGTCGAGCCCTCTCCTCCTCAAGACTCATACGGATAGCCAAGGCCAGCTCGGGCTCCATGTTGGGATCAAAGTCGAAGCCATCTGCGCCCTCGCCGCCCATGCCTCCTGTCGCAGCGGGGGGCGGGTTATCGCCCGAGATTATGGGCGTCGCGATCAGCTGGTCGCTGAGGAGCTTGCTACTGGGGGGGATCGTAACGAAGTGGGAGCCGTCAGCGGACTTGACGGCCTTGTTGAAAGCTTCAAGTCTCTTTTGCGTAGCCTCGTCATCAAGGTCACCGAAGTGGACAAAATCGATCGTGACATTTAGCTTCTTCATCTTCTTGGCCAGCGTGACGAGCCTTTTCTCATCTTCGTCGATGGGGGAGCAGATGAATACTATTATGCGTTGTCGTTGGGAGTTGTTCTGACGGTGCTTAAGGGCAAGCTATTTGTGTGGAAATCAATAGGTTAGCGTTGTTGGGGGCGAAACGAGACGGAAGCTATCCCAGAGGCACAAAAAGCAGACAATTAAGAAAAAGAGGGTGGAACACGTACTCCTGCTATTTGTATTCCCACGGCAAGATTAGCCTTGCCCTTAATCTGCCTCTTCGTTCGGTGCAAGCCATCGAGAATCTTGCCGGGATCGGTCGTAAAAGTGGCGAGGACCTCCGGTCCCTTGCCGCCCATGCTCATGAGTCCGACAGAGGATTCGGGATTTCCCTGAACAATGCTCTGGAAGATGATGTTCACCGCATCGGCCTGCGCTTCGAATCTCGTAGGTTGGTAATCTCCATTGCGACTGCTTTCGCTGTTGTCAACGACAATCATCACCGCTTCGAGAACCATGTTGGGCGAAGTGGCAGGGAAGTTTCGAGGGAAGATCGGTCGATTGGTAAATTGGAGGTGATCGAATTATTCAATACGGTATAGAGACGATATAGATAGTGGTTCCCACAGAACTGGAAAAGAAACCGGCGTCGGTGGTGTGGTTGCGCAGAAGTTGTCGAGCTTGTTGCAGAAGAGTGGTTGCTGGTTCGAAGGTGGTGAATGGAGCTCGAATGCGTAAGGCAGTTCAGCCTGGTGTCGTCTTGGGGAGGCGATATGGGTTTATTGTAGAGATACAAAGGAGATACATAGGTCTTACGCCTAGATACGAGTAGCTAACTGTACTGTATACATCCAGAGCTTGTGAGAGCTCAGGATCACCCAAGTTTGATTATGTCAGCGTCCCAAGTTTCGCCCCACGAGGAAGTTTGTTTACATGAGCCCGATTTCAGCCAATGACGCCGCGCCGGAAGAGATGCTGCAAGACAGGCCCATCCATGAACCACACAGGTCTCATCTCCTCTCAAAAGCCTCTTGCTCCCGGACGAGAAGGCATCTTCGCTCCTGACGAATTGCATCAATATACCATCGCACATCCTTACCGCACAAATCGATTAAAAAAAGAAATTCGCGATAAAATGGCCCCCGTACGGACGAAGAAGCGACATTCGGGCGAATCGCCGCCGCGAACAATGACAGTCCCCACGAAAACGGGGACGCCGACCCGGACGCCTCGTCACAACAGAAGTCCTATTAAGAAAAGGAAAGCTGGCCTCACAATTGCCCAGAAGCAGGCTCTCATCGATAACCTACAGCTCGAGAGTTAGTCTCCATTCAAGCCGGGAAACCCCCCCTTCGCTCCTGGGTTGTCGCAGGGGGAAACCGGACGAAAATGAGAGACGCGTCGTTCTAACAAACAGTTGACAGTTACCGAACGCGCCAGGCGGTTAAGAGCACAATACAATCTTCAGGCCCAGGGCCTCCGATCCAGAATCGAGATTCGTGTTAATCGCATTCCAATCTCCCTCCGGAAGATGACCATGGGCGAGCTCCTCGCCAAGTTTGAGCAACAACAGGAACGCGCAGCAGCCTCGATGCGCCCTCCACCGATCCCCATGAAGGACCTTCACCCGAGACTGAGTCCGCAAAAGTCGACACAATCACTGGCCCAGTCCCCTTATAAGCCCACTCGGGGATACAAGAGATCAAGGTTTGTTTATGTGTCTGTGCCCCAAACGATTAGCTCCAGCGTGCTGACGACTTTCGGATAGCGACGAATTTGTCGGACCCGACAAGGAAAACGAGCTCGGTATTGAGAATCCCAAAAAGAGAACCCGCGGAGCAAACGTCGCGGCATCCCAATCTGCCCAGATCCTCTCCCCCACGTCGTCCAACTCTCGTCTCACACCCAGGAAACGCGCGGCGCCCCCCTCTCCGACCAAGTCTCTCATCGCTCGGCCCGCGTCCCCTACCAAGCCCGCGACAACCCAACGGGGCGCTAACCTACTCTCGACAATGGTGGAGAAGGCAAAGGCTACGCGCGCCGCTGGAGTCCGAAAGGCCACGACAGCATCAACTGTTAGTACCAGTTCCAGCTCGGCGGCAGCATCCGCGGGAACAACCCGTGGTAGGAGAGCCGCGGCCACGACGACGACAAGGACGACGACAGCTCGGGCTGCTGTTACGCGCAGGGTTAGTGCCTCAAGTAACGCCAGCAACGAGAGTACGTCCACTGTGGTGAGGAAGACAACCCGAGCTCCTGCTGCGGCGAGGAAGACAGCGACCACGACGACAAAGAGAGCCGCCACTGCCACTGCAGCGACTACTGCGAGGAGGACTGCGGCTGCAAAGACTACTACGGCATCAGCTCCCACGACTACCCGGGTGCTCAGGAAGCGAGGTTAGTGGGGATACGGATGACATTGGGCAGAATCAGAAACGGCATATTACTCCATTGGCTACAGAGTGGCGTTCGGGCATGATCATTTTCAAGGGACACGGGTTCAGGTTTACGGGTATAGGTTTTGAAATCAAGTATATATATACAGGATTCAGCGGGGGTCACACAAACGACGAAACGCTCGTATACAAATGAGAGCAGAGCCATTATCCTGCAGCCTTCTTCTTTTTCTTGTCATCGACAAGCTCGATGTTGTCAGGCGGGATCTCCTTGTAGTGCTCCAGCAGGAGGTCCTCAATCTCGGGGCTCACGTCTCCTTGCACGACAATCTCCTCTCCGCCACTGGGGGTCTTGGTGACCGAGGAGCCTGTAGCAAACTTTTTGCCAAACTCCTTGGCAATCTATCATAAACAGCCTAGTTAGCTCATGGACAAGAAGAGGTTCATCCCTAAGAAGTGAGGAAGGAAGAAAGAAAATCAACAGAGCAGAGGTAACGCACCTTCTTCAAGTCCAATCCAAAAGCCTCCAGACCGGAAACGGCCGTAACAAACTTCTTCTTGTTGCGCTCGATGCGCTTGATGGTGACGACGCTCTTGGCGAGCTTGTCAGCCTGCTTCTGCAACGCGGCCTCGGCCTTGGCGGCCTTCTTCTGGGCGTCTTTAGCAGCGCGCTTCTGGGCGTCAACGGAGAGGGAGGCGGTCGCGGCTTCTAGGGCTTCTAATACCGAGGGAAACGAGAAAAGGAAAGGGCACGCGTTAACGACACGGAATATTGTTGACGGATGTCGGATGACTTCACGTGGGTTAAGATTAAGATCGTACCGGCAGACCAGATTTGCTGGTACATATCAACATGGGTCTTCTCGAGCCAGTCCCGACATTTCTTCACGGTGCCTCCGTATTCGCAGTACTACGCCATCGTCAGAAGTTTCGTGTTTCTCTCTCGAACATTGGAGCTCGTTACGCGGAAGTGGACAAAGACGTCGAGAGGGATTTTAAGGGTTATGCAGCACCTCTGGTGGTAGACTGCAGACTAGAAGTAGAAGCTCGAATTATCAGCTATGGGGGGAAATGGGTGCGAGACTGGGGGGGCGGAATCCTGAAGCAATGGCGTGGTGTGACCTACCACCGCAGTACACGACCTCGCGACCGGGGTCCAGAGAGACATCGTGCTGCTCGTCTTCGGTCATGTTGGGGAGCGTTGAACGGCGACGATTTCGACAATTACTAATAGACAGGCTCTGATGAGCTATGATGGCCGGGGATTGTATGAATATTTCGGGCTTCGGTGAAGATGGCTTGTCAAGTCGCGTGGGCGGGGAGCTCTGGGAAACCGGGCAAGGAAAGAAAAAGCTTGGTTGTCGGCGACAACATTGATCAATCTTGATGGCGGGGCAGTTTTTGGACAGAGCAACAACGACGGCAATGAGGGGTAAATTTTGATGACGGAAGTGGGGAGCAGGGCAACTTGAACCTGACAGCACTGGTTGACTGATTGACTGATTGACCAACTGGACCGATTAATGCTTCCCTGCCAGCGCAACGGTGCAGGTTCTACTCTAACCAAAAAGAATGGAACTTTACTGCTGGCAGTTCTAATTTCATCACTGGCGTACGAAGTAGATGGTAGCACAGGTATATCAGGCCCTTCCCAGAGTCTGTATTTCTAAACAGTAAGCAACCAGACACCACCCGAGCGAGCTTGGGTGGTCGCCGACTTCTAGAGTAGTCGCCGACTATTTGCCTCCATCCTAGGCTGATGCACCCCATACGGTTTATGGTTTCATGCGTGGATTTGAACAGATCGAACGCATACCAGTTATCTCCTGCATAAGATTGAAAAACCAGCGGTGATAGGGCGAGGCGAGGATACGAGGATGGCATGAACTCCCCGGTCATCCGGGGAGCTTCGAGTGTCAAGAAGGCAACCGACTGGTATCCTTTCCGCGTGTTAGCGCCGAGAGAAAAAGGATTCTAACTTAAGCTGGGGCTTCGGTTCGGTTCTATCAGCGGGCTCTATTCCTAGCTCAGGCCTATGAAGTTAGCTGTTACCGTTAGTCATGACGATATGAGACTTATACCGCACCTTCCCCACGTAAGATATCAATTGATCCATCACCTCATCTCCAAACTTCTACTTCTTTCCTGTTAATCTATTCTCTATCCTCTATTCTCTATTCTCTATACACCTCGACACCTGAAGACCAAAAAAAGAGTTTTCATTTCAAACAAGCCTACACAAGCCAACCCAACAATATTAACTCTCACAATGTGCAGACCGGCTACTTGCAACACCTGCAGTATGTGTAAAGTCCTGCCATCAACTTTGGCCTCCATTCATCTTCTTTCTCTTGCACTAACATTCAATCCGCCAAAAAAAAAGACAAGAAGACCTGGTGGGGCTGTGGAAACCACATCCCATCCGTCATGGACGCAGTCGATAAGGCCGCATGGTGCACCTGCGATCCCCGAGTCGAGCGCGACGGCAAGGAGTACCCACCTATGGGAAAGCAGGCCAGCTGACTCGTTGAAAGCGCCGCTGCGGCGGTGCTGTGGTTTAAGGGAAAGAAGGCGGGGTATTCGCCTACGGGAGTTATCGAGGAGGATTTAAAGCAGGGAGAGCAGCATCGGAGTTGAATGGGGTTTCAATGACGAACCCCGGAGTTAGTGGTGTTTGTGAGCGGGACTTGGGATTGAAGTGTGATTATGACGGCCGGGTTGAGTTGGCTATGTTGGATAAGAGCTTATATATAAATATATATATATATATTCGCCAATGTATTGCTGGTATAGTATAGACTGGAAAAAAAAAGTGTCTAAGGGGGATCCGGGACTTGCGTCGCCCATACAACAGTTTATTTACATCCTGTGCTTCAAAACGTATCCATACTGAACAGGTTTCTGAAGAGGCACGCCCAAGGCATCACCAACCTTGAGCACCCAATTCGGCTCCCGCAAGAACTGCTTCCCCACCAAGCAAAGATCCGCCCTCGGCGGCTCAACCTCGCCCCCCTCCTCCCCATCCAGGGGCCCATCCTGCACGGTCAGCCTCGCCCTCTCAGGCACATTAATCATACCGACGGCGCCGATGAGTAAGTTCAACCCATCCTCTTTGACGGCCGCGCGGATCTTGCCCGCCAGATCGGACTGGTAGAACGGATCGCCCATGCGAATCTTTTGCTTGGGGTTGTTGCCGGCGGAGCTGACGTCTAGGAGATCGACGCCGAGGGCGGGTAGCGTCTTGGCGAGGCGGATGGTGGATTCGAGGTCCCACGAGGGCTCGCCCGTGTACTCGAGCCACTCGGTGGCGGAGACTCGGAGGAAGAGGGGCATATCTTCGGGGATGACGCCGCGGACGGTTCGAATGACTTCGGTGACTAGGCGGGTGCGGTTCTCGAAGCTGCCGCCATATTGGTCCGTCCGTTTCTGAGAGTGAAAGTTAGGACATGTTTCAAATTTAGATGCCATATAAACGCCGGGTTAGGTAGAGAGTTCTGGCCTAGAACCTACGTTTGTGACTGGGGACAAGAACTCCGAAATTAGATAGCCGTGAGCGCCGTGGATCTCGATAAGGTCTGGAAGGAAGTTAGTAACGACCCCTGGTTCCAAAACTGCCATCATTGCCTCTCTCTCCCACTTACCAAATCCAGCCTCGACAGCCCGTCTCGCAGCCTCCGCATAGCTCTTCAGAAACTCCCGAATCTCCTCCAACGTCAGCTCCTTGGGCGTAGGGTACGCCTCGCTGTAAGCGATCGGGCTCGGCGCCACGATGTCATCCGGCCATCCACCCTGCTCGGGCTTGGCGTAGGTAAGGTTCTTGCCGACCCAGGGCGGCAAATCGCTCGCTTTCCTGCCCGCGTGCGCGAGCTGGATGCCAATCTTTTGGCCCTGGCTGTGGACGTAGTCGACGATGCGCTTCAAGGGCGCGATCTGGCTGTCGGTCCAAAGGCCCGCGTCGTGGGGGGAGATGCGGCCGCGGGCTTCGACGGCCGTGGCTTCCACGATGACGAGGCCGGCGCCGTTGAAGGCGAATTGGCCCAGGTGGACGAGGTGCCAGTCGGTTAGGTGACCATCCTGGGAGCCTGCGGAGAGGGTTAGCGGGGCTGGCACCGGGATGGAAGTTTGGCTTTTTGAAAGAGAGAGAGAGAGAGAACAAGATCTCACTTACTGAAGGTGCACATGGGACTCACGGCAAACCGGTGGTGAAGAGTGACGCCCCGGATCTTTAGAGGCGTAAAGAGGGTCGGTAGGTTCTCGGTCGTGAGGGGAGTCCCTGCTGGTGGGGATTGCTCCGGGGTGTAGTAAGGCGCACCCGGGGCTGGGGGCGCGGCGGTAGGGGGAGCCATGGTGAGGTCTTATGGAGGGAGTGTACTTCGTGTGTGATCCTGGGTCTTCAAATTTAAATTACGATATTCGAGGTCCACGTTGAGCACTATTCACGAGACTGCTGTTGTTGTGAAGGCAGATCAGGGAGACAATGTTCTAAGTAGGATTGCCAAGTTGAGGTTGAGAAATATATATAGAGATTCGGATACCCACATAAAAGATTCGACGATATTCCACCAGGTTAGAGACGGAAAGAAAGCCACTCGCTATAAGTGTTT
>JUDQ01000082.1:32139-63823 GCA_000812075.1 Scedosporium aurantiacum
TTTGCATGGACCGGTAAAGTACCTACCCTCTCTCGATGCAGAAAAACCGTCGTGCACAGAGGACCAACACTTTGCCTTGCACCACAATCATCCAATCCAAGCCGATTCTCACCCAATACAATTTTTCCAGATTTCCTCCCCGCAGAAACCAACGTTCCATCTTGCGACAAATCGGGGCGCTGGCGACGATCTATTACTTACTTCTTCAATACGCTCCGCTACGCCAAGCCACCGTTCCAATCCCACGCATCAATTGATCGATTAATGTCTTAAACTGACTCAATGTCTATTGTCTAGCCAGTCTTGGAGGCTGGAGGGGGAACACTGAATTGATCGCGCTCAACGCTTCAGGAAGTCAACCTTGGTGGTGTCACGTGATTTGTCATTTTCGAAATGGAAACTGTACACTACTTCGTACTTCCCCAGGTCTGTGCCAATCCCATCGATTCAGTCCTGAAATGCGGGAAGCCGGCACATTTCATCGCGCTATTGGCAAACGAAGGTGGGGCACCCGAAATCTCGACATTCGTCTTGTTGATGACATCTGTGCTACTTTACGGATTTAGTATAGTACGCTATGCTACACTACTTCGTACACGATGCGCGAAGTAGTGGACGAAGCTGTGTACACAAAGGTCGAGTCTACTATTAGATGCAGCTGTCAATTCTGATCGTTGTTAAGCATTTTGAGTTCCTGAGGTACAAGATAACTCTGCGGTCTATCCCCAGTCATCGATAATTTGATCAATCATCACGTCACCGTCACTGAGCGCAGACACTATTAGTGTGTTCATTGTTGTGATATGATCCATGGACAACTCGCGGGCTATCACGGGCTATCAATCCCCTCAATCTCTCTCGACTCAAAATCCAGGGTTTATTTTCCGAATCTCCAATCTGATCCATCTCTTGCACTTATTTTAGTGCCATCTCACATTCCCCACCGCTCATCTCCCACAACCCAGCATAGCTCAATCTCTCCAAGATATCGGCTTCTCCCCACCCCTCCTTCGCTACAATTTTAAGCACCCTCTCATCTCACGTCATCACCATGTCCACCAACGCCGTCATCTCCTTCCACACCTTCACGCCCACCACAGAGACCTGGTCAGCCGCACTCGACCCCCTAACGCAAAACCCCAACGTCAAGGCCGTCTACTGGGGCCAGGCCCTCGAGGACCCCGAGAAATACGTCGTCGCCACCCATTGGTCCTCTCGCGCGGCCCTCGAGGCCTTTTCTTCCTCCGACGCCCTCGCGGGCCTAGCCGGCGTCGCGACCGGCGGCTCCGTCATCGCCGCTCATGTATCACTCGAGGGCACGCCCGAGAAGGCCCTAGATGTTCCATGTACTGAGGTCCTGACGGCGTACGGAGTGGAGCCCGCGTTTATCGGCCAGTGCCGTGATTTCATTGTGAAGGTTGATGCTGGCAAGCTGGGCGGCTATCATGGCTATGGACTGGGTGAGGTCCAACAGGATATTGCCAAAGATAGTGGCGGTGAAAAGGGTCCGGCCGTCATACTGATTATCGGCTGGGACAGCAAGGAGGCCCATTTGGAGGCCAAGGCAAAGCCTGGGCGTAAGTTTACCATCATGGAGTACCCAGTGACGTGCCGACACGAGCAACTAACACGAACGCCCCAGCAATTGGTGAGAATATACAACTCATCAGGACTGCGAGGAAAGATCTTGACCTTGTATGTGCTGCTTCCGGCTTACAACGCTCCCAGACTACATTCGAGTAACTAACGTAAAACCACCAAGTATCACATCAATTTTGTTAGGCTATGAATCGGCAACCGGCTTATCGAGACGTAATTCCCAAAGGTACTCCCGTAACGCAGAAATGATAGTAATAAAACTGCAGAAATGCCTGTTTGTGACGACGCCGGGATTGCGATGTAAGATTTCTACATACTATAACAGTAACAACGCATCACCACCTGCTCCATGTTAGCGGAGTGAATATATTAGACAGACGCACCTTTTGACAGGACAGTGGGTTATCGAACGACTATAGCAACAAGCATAGTGGTATGGCTGAAGAAGCCCAAGCTTCCCCCCAGCTCTGGCAAGTGCGAACCGCACTCCTCGCCCCGCGGCGCAACCTAATTCCACCACTAGCAGGCAAGTTAGTATGGAAACGGATCAGAATGTATTCGTATGAGCCAGGGGAACATCCTCAGTGCTGTGAACATACATGGCAACGCACCGCAGGAATCATCGGTTCGGGGGGAGAAGGGAAGGGGGGGTCAGGCCATCGGGGAAGAGAACATGGGTCAAAGTTGGGAAGGATCGGGCATGAGACACACAGGACAACTAGAAATAAAGGTACCACTGGTTCCGGAGAGGGCGTTTGCATCCACCATGGCAGCTGGAGAGTGAAGTAATGTAAAGATAGAATGGCAATAGCTTCATGTATGTAACGAGGGCACCGGCGAACGTGAGGATGAAGAGAGCTCGTGAAGGAAGAGAGGTCAAGAAGTGAGGATAGTGAAACGGTATGGAGGAGACAGTGCACTATTAGAAATATACCTCGAAAATTAGGAAACGAAGGAAGAAACAAAGAACCAGCTGAAAGACCGCAATTGACTATCTCGAAACCGACCAAACAGACCCTTTTTACCGTTTCTACGCCATTTGATGTTAGCATTTCCCTTCCCCCACGCCCATCCCTAAGGTTCGCCGAAAGGCAGATAGCGTCATCAAAAAACCCCTGGTGGCCTCGCCGTCTCTCTCCTCCTCTCCATCTAGTTCATCTCGCCCACCAACTCGGTGCGTCTTTGCGGATTGGGCGAGAAGAACGAGGCATTCGGACCAGATGAGTGATACCCGGGCACTAGAATACTGAACGAGATAAGTGAAAAATAAAGGAACCCGAAAGATAACAGAGAAAAAGAAAAATGGAACTGGAAGCCGCCGTAGACCGTGATTGTAAATACGAATTAGTGGACCTCAATTTTTCTCAGAATACACCAGTTTTATTTCTCGTAAAGCATCATGGAAGAACGTCGGGCTCGATATTCGCTCGCTCGAAAGCCTTCTAGAAAGGCCTCCTCTCGTCGGCGTGCTTGTTGTGGGTCTCGCCGAGGCGGTTGTAGAGAAGGTACAGAGCGATACGGTTGCACTCCTCGGTACCAGTGATGGTGACGAGGCGTTCGTTGGTATTGTCCTGAGGCTCGTTGATCTTGATAACGCTGCCACTCATCTGGCGGATCTCGTTAATCTTCGATCCACCCTTGCCGATAATGGCGCCGACCATGTCGTTGGGAATGTAGATCTGCTGCGTCAGGGAACCGCCAGGCATGCCGCCGTGCATGGGCTGGCCCTGAGGACCGCCGGGGCCGGGAGCCGCGGCGTGAGGAGCGCCGTGGATGGGTACATGGGGTGCAGCAGCGCCGTAAGCTCCGGCTTGAGGTCCGCTCCCGTAGTGGATGGGCATGGGCGGGGTATGATGCGCCGGGTGAGCCGGGTACTGCTGGGGATAGGGTCCAGGGGCCATATGATGCGCCCGGGCATCATGCCGCCTGCCATAGTGTTCCCTGTTACCGTATCCTCCACTGGCGGGCTGTGGGCAGTAAGGCACAACTTGCATGCCACCGGGGACTGCGCCAGCAGGACCACCGCTCCTAGTCGCGTATGCGGATGCTGCAGGGCCACCGAAACGTTCCTTCAGCTGCTCCAGGAGGGTACTGCCAACATAGTATGTGGCAATGTGAACAGCGTCGGCAACGCCCATGACAACAAGAGAGCGCTCGGAGGAAAGCGGGAGGCATGAATCAGACGCATTAAGACGGGCTCCAGAAGCTTCCTGAATTTCTCGGATGCGAGCGCCACCCTTGCCAATAATAGATCCGATGAGGATATGGGGAATCAGGAGGCGAAGCGGGTAGGTCTTCGAAGTCGACGATGAAGGCTCGTTCAGATTCTCGTTGTTCAAGGTGCGAATGATAAGACCAAATGCCTGGCATCGAGTTAGCATAGCAGCTCAAACATGGAACTATTTATATAATCATCGGCTGAAGTTATACATACCTTTGCGACAGCATCAACGACGCCACTAACTGTCAAAATGCGCTCAACAGCACCCTTCTGGTAATCGCTCACAGTGCATTTAGCGCCCGACAATCTTCGAATATTGGACACATTCTCGCCACCCTTTCCGATGATGGTCGCAGCTTCAGGGCTGGAAATAACGGCCCTAATATGAATCCAGGCGGTCTCATCGTTGGCATTGGCAGGAACACCACTAGAAGGGCCCGGCGCTGTTGCTGCGGTAGTCGTCTTGCCCTCAGTCGGTTCACCTGCGGTGCCATCTGCCTGTTCCTCAGTGGCTACTCCGTTGGTCTTCTCGGCGGCGGCACTCTGGTCGGGCGAGGATCCGCCATTCTGGTCGGGCTGGGGCGCAAGCTCAATCTCCTCGTCGTGCTTAACGACCTTGTCCAAAGCGGGGCGCTTCGCATCAGGCTGTTCGGTAGCGCGGGAGGGCGACGAAGGCTCCTCGAGAGGCCGCTTGGCGGACTGCGTTGGTTGCGTTGGGGAGGCCGACATTGTGTTTGTATGATATATCAGAGCTCCCAGCAAAAAGACTTTTGTGTTTTTTATAAACTTCACGATCTGAACCGTCGGTCTGATTGTTTGATCGGTTCGCAAGCTCTAGTCGAGTTGAAATTATAACTCTTCTCTCTTCTTTTCTTGTATTCGGTATCTCTTAATAAAAGTATGTACACCCTAGGAGTTGCCGTGAGGGATGGGTGGTGGTGGTGGTGATGAAATGAGGTGCCGAGACTAGGGAGACACACAGGGTCGGGAGAATCGGTGAAGTGGCTTGGTGGTTTTGGCTTCTACGGTGAACGGAATGTCGAGTGAGGCAAGGGCCCAAGTCCTTCGTGAATATCGTGGGTCGGCGACGGTGAAGATGGATCCGGTGTCGGGGAGGAGAGAGAAATATGAGGGCGGAAGTAGTGGTTGGGGAGGAATGATGGTGAGAGAAGTGGATGAAGTGGGCGTGGAGGAAGATGGAGGCGCTACAGGTGTCAAGTAGTCAAACCTTTGGCTTTGCCACTGCCTCCCAATTTAGGAAGTTATTCAAGCCCGTCTCAAATATCGCCCTGAACCTGAATAGTGAAGAAAAAAAGAAAAAAAGAAACGAGGGCAATTCGATGACGAGTGGCCCGAACTAGGGTGAGAGCTGACGAGGCGGCTTTTTGATGAGTGAAAGTACGAGCAGGGAGCAAATCGCTGTCGCAAGTTCCTTCCAAGTGCGAAACGAATCGGACAAGGGGTACAAACGGGATCTGGACAATAAATCAGGAAAGCGCAGGGGAAAATAAAAGAGACAAATGATGGAAACGCGGCTCCTCGATGGGTTGATCAGAGAAGGAGCGATGGATGGAAGGGGGCGATGGCGTCTCGGAAGAAGTTTGAAAACGGAGAGGAGGAAAGGGTTGAAACTTGTCCTTCGCGGATCACCCCCAAATATTAGGTCAAAGGAGCTACCCTCGCACAAGCATGACTGGACAGAGAACAGTGCGGATAAAACCCGGAACAGGGAATCTGCTTCACTTGACCGCCTACACGTGGTAGATTGGATGAAATATGCACAGTATTAGGTCCGCGCCGTTTGTGGCTGACTAACTTGCGCATTGCTCTTGCTCCTTTGGGAGATCACAGTGCAGTCAAGGCCACTATCTACAGAGGACAGACTTCAGGGCAGGCGCTGAGGCGGTCCCGTCCCTGTCAAAATACCAGGAACGACACGAGGTTCAGGTTGCTTCCGCGATCTCTAGCCTTGACGTTCTCCAGACTGAGCCTGCCCTCTTTTTCCTGATGGGTCCGCCCATGCGGTCACGCCCTTGCCCTCGTCGATCCGTCTTAATCAAATGATGACTTCTTGGGTGGGTGGCACTTGCCGGCAGTTGGGGATAAGCAACTTGCGCTGGCAATGCCATTGGTCAATTCCAACTCTGGGAAGGACGCAGGCGCGTGAATCCTCGTCGCGTCACCGCCTTCCCAGGCAAGGAATCCCCACCAGAATCCCATCATCGCGAATCCCAGCCAAGAAGACCATGACTGCACCCACTGTTGCCTCGCCCCCAGTATCCCCGCCGGCCAAGAGAGTCAAGACCGAAAATATTGCAAATACCACCAATCCGCCCGCTATAGACGATCCAGCCGCTCATAATCCCACAATGGAACAGATTCCCCCACTCCTCATCAAGAAGCTGTCTGATAAGGCCCGCCTGCCGACCCGTGGCTCGGCCTTTGCTGCTGGGTATGATATTTACGCCTCCAAGGACACCGTGATCCCCTCGAGGGGAAAGGCTCTCGTAGATACGGATATTAGCATGGCTGTTCCAGCCGGTACATGTAAGAAGCCCTCCTTGGGCGAGCCCACAGTAGTATTGTCAACAATCATATCTAACGGATTATGCTCTAAGACGGCCGTATTGCACCCCGATCTGGCCTTGCCTCGAAAAACTTCATCGATACTGGAGCAGGTGTCATTGATGCAGACTACCGTGGTCAGGTAAAGGTACTTCTCTTCAACCACGGGGAGGAGGACTTCCAGGTGAAGGAAGGCGATCGCATCGCCCAACTCGTTATTGAGCGCATCTGGAACCCCGAAGTTGTGGAAGTCCAGGAACTCGAGGAGAGCGTCAGGGGTGCCGGTGGCTTCGGGAGCACTGGATAGTGTGCCACGCTGCCTTTGGGAGGAAGATAGAAGAAAAAAATCAGCCTGGATGAGCTTTGTTGATTTGGAGTGCACTGGAGTATAACGCGGCTTCTGTAGATATAATCAAAGGATAAAAAATGATTTTAAATACGGATTCGGATTCTTCTATTGGACCAAGGCTATCTATGCCTCCCCGGTTCTGTTGTCTATATGCCATACCATTCATGAATGCGCTCCCAATAATCCCCCGAGAGTAATGCCACCCTCATCGCTTAAATTCTAATAGCCTTGAATTCTTGGGTAGGGTTTTGTAGACAAGCCAAATTCCTCACGAGCCGTAGCTCTGAAGCTTTGGACTTGGCAAGTTGAGACTGCTTTTCATCCAGGTTGTCGCCAACCTGTGCGTTTGGGGCCGACTCCAATGCTGCCTTCATACTTTCTAGAGTCCTCGATAGAACTGAATGCATGCTTCCCACCACCTTCTCAGCGGCTCGCGCCAGTGGAAGGTCAAGCGCATCGACCGAATCCTCGCTCACCCAAGAGGATACTCCCATCAGCCCGGGAGTCTTGGAAACGGCCTCTCGCATTCTCACTACCGTCAGGGCACCAAACATGTCTCCAGTGCCACTAAAATAGCAGTCCATGGCGGGAAACTGGATCTTGAAAAGCCTAGCCTTGCGGTCGGATGTCATGGTTGATCCCACGACACAGAGGTGGTCCGGGAAGGAACCAGTGCTTTCGAGATTGACCGAAGTGATCATTACGTGTGGAATGCCGAATTTCTCGTGCATCGTCCGAATAGATTGCTTCAGTGTCTCCATGTCGTTGATTTTTACCCCCGAGAGTACTCTTTAAAGGAGGGAACAGAAAAGGCACAGGTTAGCGAGACACGGCTACTCGTATAAGAAATACCATAGGGACTTACTCGGCTTCGAACTGGTTTGGCAGGATCAGGTCGGCGTATGGGATAAGAGACCGATAGGCCGGCACCACATCTTCAGCGACGTATAACCTACCGTTATCCCCCATGACAGGATCAAGAACCCAGAAGAATGTACCCGGTGCAGACTCTGTCTTGGCCTGAAGATCTTTGGCGATAGCGCCCACGGCGTTGACAGCTGCGGCTCCGGGTATATACCCCGTGAGCATCATATCAAACTCGTCTAGGTATGACTGTTTAAGGCCGTTGTACAAGTCGGTGATCTCCTCGGCCGACACTCTCGAGCCTTTCCACTGCCCATACCCCGTGTGATTGCCTTTCGCCGCTACGGTTAGCCGAAAGACGGTCCCCTCTTCCCCTCACGAGCTGACTGTTTTACATACTGAACTGGACAGTGTTCAACGCGGACACCTCACAGCCAAGGGACTGGAGGACGAAGACGGCAATCTTGTTTCCGACATTCCTAGAAGCCCAGTATTACTAAGTCTGGCCTCTCGAAGTGATATATGGCCTGCCTAGACGCCATGGAGGGGCCACAAACCCAGACACCACCTGCCGGATGCATTAGTACTTGCATATGATACTGTCGTGATTGACATATTCTTACATGGCTAGCAACCGCAAGCACACGGGTTTCCGGGACGGGGAAATCATCCACCATCGAATGGATCTATACGGAAGCAAGCGAGGGCTCTAGAACGGAATGTTCGATAATATGTGTGAAGTCCGGTCAAGTCCCGTGGTTGGTAGCTACGACCCCCACCTGAGTACGACAATCGAAAGAAAGAAAATTCCAATGTCGTGGACTTCTTGTTATTCACAAGTCATAGCAGCCAAAGGACCGAACCCCAGTGTGAACCAGACCTAGATCGGGGTTCCCTAGCGCATATTCGCGGTAGTCTACGAAAGTAATTTATGGCCGAGGCATGGGGTTGAGAGTCATCAATAGATCCCCACGCATCTCCGGGCGTCTGTGGATTTCAAATTCAAATTGTTAGTGCGCCCAGCCACAATGTTCCCACCCACTATTATCACAATCTCATGGCTCTTTTTAACGTCTTAGGTAAGCCGCAACGGCGAAATCGGACATCAAATCATGACGCCGCATCCCAAGATCCTCAGCATTCATTGCCAGGACCACAATTCATGGAACATCATCATCATCGTCCAGGCATATTCATTTGGATATTCATCAAGAATCTTGAAAATATACAGATGCCAGTCATCATCCCACCTGCATGAGCAAAGCGCAAGAGCATACGAAGTACTCATGAAAGCCAGGAGACCATGCCAACGCCTGCCAGCTGATCACAACTGCCACCCTGTCGTCTTTGATGATAATCATAATCTTTCATTACAAGTCTCTGTGTGGTGTGTGAAAACAGCTTCATGATTGCGGAGGGCCACAGGCAGCACACGCCTATAGTACCATCGACCATCTGTTGCTTCGAATGGTGATCTGGGATACACATTCCCCCTCTTTAGAACGTCACATGGCATTCGATAAAGAGCATCTGGCACCTGAAAATCGAGCGTTAGGACTTCTCGATCCTCGCCGAGCCGATCTCCCAGTACAACCTCACAAGAGTAGAAAGAGACAGGAAGGAATCGAATCCTTGAGGGTTGGGTATTGTTTCATTGAAAAGCATCATTATTCTTATTTTTGCACCGCCATCACATCCTCCAATATCTACCATTTCGTAGTAAAAAAGAAATGTTCCTGGTGTCTTGGTCTCATTACACGCGCTGCATATTTCTAGCTCTCCTCATCGCCAATCTACATGCATTGTTAGCAACAAGCTCAAGCGTCGGCCAAATAGTATTATGGGTGGGTGGAAAACGTACCTTTGGTGCAAGGTAGAACCGCAAGTAACTGGTGCCAGAGAGGTTGTACTCGACAAGAAGTGGGACTTCATTAGAGAGGCAAATCTTGACATGAGGGGAGAGGGCCGATGCCTTGCAAAAGTTGACGAGGTACTTGAGGGAGAAGGTGAGAGAAACAGGCTCGGTCAGCTCGATGTTAACGTTCTGTTCCGGCTTGTCAACGTTGGTGTGGCTGCGGAGGGTGACGGATCCATTGCCGATGTCGCCAGCGCTGGAGAACTTGATTCCATCTTTGCTCGCGTCGAGGGTGACTAGGTGCAGAATGGGATGTTAGTTATAGTCAAACGAAGCAGACCCGCGGGAGATAAGGGCCGAATTAGAGGGAAAAGGGGTGCATACCAGAGTCCGACATGGCCATCAAATCTGTGCAGATTCTCCGGAATTCGTTGGAGGGCATGGAGATGGTAGCAGCATACTCGGTTTCGGGAATGCCAAGATGCTCCTGGTCAATGTCCATGAGCTTCAGGTCGTATTCGCTGATACGATCGTTCTCGCTGCTCTCGAATACGAGGTTGAGGGCATCGGCATCGTCGTCAGCCTTGACGGTGAGGATATCCTCATTCTGAGCAGCACGGAGAACCCTGGTGAGGGAGCTAAGATTAACGCCGAGGGCAATGTTGCGGTCGCATCGGTAGGGAGAGAAGGCCTCCGCCTTGAGCATCATGGAGACGAGCGCAACGTGACTGTTGTCCATGGCCTGGAGAGCAATTCCGGAGTCGTTGCAATCGAAGTTGCAGTCTTGAACAAGGTCCTTGATGGCATCGACCACCTTTTTCAGGACATTAGCCTGTTCCAATCGTGCCTCAAGCATTTCTACCGACAAGAAGGTTAGGGACTATGGTCCAAAAAAGGGGACGGCATATGAGAGTTGAAGAGCATGGAAAATCGTTAAGAGAAGAACGTACTGTTTTGTGTGTCTCTCGTTGGTCAAAGGAGTGGTCGGATAGGTGGGATTTTGAGGGGTCTGGCGGAGAAGACAAGCAAGGTTGGATTCTAGTTATGGGAGAATGAGATGCGGAGCGGGCTGGAAAAGTAATGAAAATGAGGATGAAGAAGAGGATGATAGAGGAGGAGCAAATGTACAAAAATACTTGGGAGCTGAAGGAGGGGTGCGAGGAGCCACGCGAAGACGCGTCAAAAGTCTATTCAATTAAACGCACAACGCGGGGCACAGAGCGTGTCAGCCTGCCCTACGCACGAATTTCATCCATCCCAATGTGAAGTTGGCTTCGCTGCACAGACGCTAACCGTCAATGCATGATTGGCTTAGTCATCGCACTACTGTTAGAGCACCGACACTTGGAAGCATTGGGCAACTTCACATGCTCTGGGCGCACTCTAATTGTAAGATTAACTCTCACCATGCTCTGACGTCTCTCTTGCGAAAGCGAATTTGGCAGAGACTTCTCCAGTAATGTAATAATAGCTAGATTGCAACGAGCAATTCGATATCCGTTACAGGATGGTGCCTAATTTCTCAGTCTTGCGTACCTTCGTTGGCTCTAGAGTAGACCGTGTGAAGCTTAGACTCATGGGAGACCTCTTAGAGCCAACGACAGTCTGGAAGAGAAACAACGACATCGATCCATATTGGAGTATGGCCCGTAATCAAGTCGAGATGCGTATTCCCCGATACTAGCTGAATGATAGCACGGTCTTCACGAGTGTCGTTTAATGATTTTGGGCAACAATGTTGTAGTCCAAGGGCAGCCATAATTTAAGTCTCGCGAGGATGGGGATGTAAGCTCTCGTGATCGTGTTGACAAAGCAAAAAGGAGAAAGCGGCCCATCAAAGAGGGCGATCTGCAACATATCGATATTCTGCTGCCTAGCGCATCGCGCATCGAAGCCTTCAACTCAGATCAATACCATTGAAAGACGCTGGAGGAACGAATGAGAAAGGAAATGGTAGCTACGGTATGGTCAAGGAGCGGTCGGATTCCCAGAAGTTAAGGGGGTCCCTCACTCAAGACACTGGAAGATCGGAATCGTGTTCGGGTTCGAGGCATGATTACGTACTTCGAACTTGCAGCATCACTACAGTCCAAGTGTTCATTGTTGTGGTGTGGACAGACAGTCAAGCCAGACAAAGTACTTCATTCGGGAGCTCTCCGAAGTGAACCCTCGAATAGCTCCGCGGGCCGGGAGGGGTCAAGGGGTTGGATGGACAGCCCCGTAGAATACTCCGTACGTTCATTCGACAATTGATCAATTGATAGCGGTGTGCCGCAATTTTTTCGTTTTCTATTATCGTTGACGGCGATTTCGCTGGAGCTCTTCATCTTGAGATGGAACGATGGGCCAATGTGGTGACAGTCGATTGCAAGCAGAAATTCGAACATCGAATGTTGATCGGAGAGTGGGTCCGCAATACGAATACGAACAGCCCGTCATTGGCTGGTTCCCCTGACCCTATTCGACCGCCGCGGAGCCAAAAAATCAAAAGTCTTGTGCTGATCTGTCGGGACTTGAGGCCTGGACTGGAAAGCTACACTCCTGGTTACTTGGTTACTTGGTTACTTGGCTGCCTATTTGGTCAATCCAAACATTCAAACAGTGCAGCAGGAAAAGCTCAATTGCACCCAAGCGCCTGGACTTGGCAGTGGCACGTCACCATTCAATCCCATTCAATCAGGGACCTCACCTTACCCAACAGTTTGAAGTACCATTATCTGGCTAGACTTCCTCACGTCGATAATTTTGTTCGATATTAAATTCTCCCCTTTCCCCCCCCATCGCCACACTCCGAATCGCAGCCTCTTCTCCTATCTTTCGTCCTCAACCCCTCCGGCCTTGTCTTCCTATGATGAATTGTCGATAAGGAACGCCATTGACCTGATTTCGACTGCCTATCTTCCTTTATCACCATGGGTGTTTTCCAACAGGCTGTGGAGCCTCTCCACGAGGCCTTCCAACAGCTGGGAACCTACTCCCAGGTCGGAGTGGTGTTTGCTACCGTCGTCGTAGTCTCCGTCGTCCTCAACGTCGTGAAGCAGGTGCTCTTCAAGAATCCCAACGAACCCCCAGTGGTCTTCCATCTCTTCCCCTTCATTGGAAGCACCGTCGAATATGGAATTGATCCCCCCAAGTTCTTCAAGAAGATGCGAGCTAAGGTTGGTGGTGCTGATTGCGACACATGCGCCGAATATTTGATTTTTCTGGCGCCGTCCTGCTAATTCTCCTATTCGCAGCATGGCGACGTTTTCACGTTTGTCCTCCTCGGCAAGAAGACGACCGTATGCGTTGGCCCCAAGGGCAACGACTTCATTCTCAACGGCAAACTTCGCGACGTGAGCGCCGAAGAGATCTACACCGTCCTCACCACTCCTGTTTTCGGCAAAGATGTTGTCTATGACTGCCCCAATGCAAAGCTCATGGAGCAGAAGAAGGTATGGCATACCCAATATTTCGCCGCATTTGCGTTCAATTTATTTTATTTCAGGAGGATCATATTAACCATACGCGTCGCTGCAGTTCATGAAAGCCTCTCTCACCACCGAGGCCTTCCGCAGCTACACTCCCATCATTAGCGACGAGGTCCAGTCCTACTTCAAGAGAAACCCCCTTTTCAAGGGCAAGTCGGGTGTCATGAATGTCGCCACCGTCATGGCCCAGCTTACCATCTTCACGGCTTCGCACAGTCTCCAGGGCAAAGAAATCCGGGACCAGTTCGACGAATCGCTAGCTGACCTCTACCACGATCTCGACATGGGCTTCACGCCGATCAACTTCATTCTTCACTGGGCTCCTCTCCCCTGGAACAAGAGGCGCGATCGCGCCCAGCGAACCGTTGCCAAGATCTACATGGACACTGTCAAGAGGCGAAGGAAGGAGGGTCGCACCGAAGGCCTCGATGTCATGAGCCGCCTGATGACCGCGACGTACAAGAACGGTGTCGACGTCCCCGACCACGAGATTGCCCACATGATGATTGCCCTCTTGATGGCTGGTCAGCACTCTTCGTCTTCTACTAGCGCCTGGATCATGCTTCGCCTTGCCCAGAACCCTCACATAATGGAGGAGCTCTACGAGGAACAGGTTCGCGTCCTGGGCGCTGACTTGCCTCCGATCAAGTACGAGGATTTGGCCAAGCTCCCTCTTAGCCAGGCCATTATCAAGGAGACGCTTCGCATGCACGCCCCTATCCACTCCATCATGAGGGCCGTCAAGAGCCCAATGCCTGTACCTGGAACTAAATACGTCATCCCCACGAGCCATACCCTTCTCTCTGCCCCCGGTGTTTCCGGCAATGACCCCCAGTACTTCCCTAATCCCGAGGTCTGGGATCCCCACCGATGGGAGAAGGACTCTCCTAACGCGCCCACGATCATTCGCCAGGAGATTGATGAAGATGAGGAAAAGATTGACTACGGTTACGGTCTCGTTAGCAAGGGTGCGGCGTCTCCCTACCTTCCCTTCGGCGCTGGCAGGCATCGATGCATTGGCGAGCACTTCGCCAACCTCCAGCTTCAGACCATCATCGCCAACATGGTCAGGCTTTTCAAGTTCAGGAATGTCGACGGTAGCAATAACATTACTGGCACTGACTACCAGTCGCTCTTCTCGCGTCCCCTCGAACCCAGCAATATCTACTGGGAGCGACGTGACCAGGCGTAAGTGGGATTGTGGGAAGGATGAGGGAAATTACGCGATGAGCTGTAATAGCATGTACATACTAAAGACATGACGTGGATTCTGGATTGGCCGGTGTTGTCCTTGCTTTTCACTTTTGACTCCTGTCCTCTTTACATCTTGAGGAATGAGGCGGAGAATATCGACGCTACCACTGAGAAGTGGATAGACCAAATGGGCTGGGACGCGGAAAGGGCCTCCAGAGATGATTTCAAATTTTCTGAATTGCGGGAACCAAAAGAAACTAAGATATTAATGCGCTATAATATTTACTAATTTTTACCAGTTACGCTTCTAACTAAAGACATTGACACATCAACGTAAAGCGCTCGTAAGATTTCGCCTCCTTCAAAGCCACTGCGATATCAATAACGGTGTAATGCACTAATCAAACAATCTTGTCTCAACCGTCAGAAGCGTTGTTGCTATGCTACCGTTTTGGGAGCAGGTGCCTCTTCCACCGCCGCAACACGCTCAGTCTCATCGGCATCGCTCCCGTTGTTTTTGGGAGGAACCGATGGTGGGGATGGATCGTTAGGGGCTGCTGTTTCGGACGGACTAGCCGCCCCCGAGCCGACTGTGCCCACATCTTGCTTCGCGGCTGCCGGTTCCGACTTAGTAACTTGTTCAGCAACGGCGGCCCCCTCGGCGTCTTGGACGGCGCTCTTTTTTCCCTGGCTAAGAGAAGGGCCCTTTCCGTTTCCTTCTTGAGCAGTGTCTTCTGGGGCGTTAGTACCGTTCTGGGCCCCTGACCGTTCCTTTTCGGCCCAGGAAAGGAAGAGCGAGACATCCTTCGCAACCTGCCCAGGCACCGCCTTCGCCTGCACCCAAAGCGGCAGCACGCCCTTGGCATCAGACGCCGTCGCCATGACCCACTCGATCTCGCCGGAATCCAACTTCCGCACCCTCTCGACGCTCGTGTAAGCCCCCGCAACGGGGCCTTTCTCCTTGGAGAGCACGGCCTCGGGGGCATTCGCAAAATCGTTGATGGCGATGGACACGACGACGAACTCCCTCGCATCCTCGCCGGCGGCCGAAGCTGTCATCTGCAACACGGCGAAGACGCGATTCTTCAGCGGCCCCGCGAGGGTATGCTTGGACTCGTGGACCTTGAGGGTGAAGTCCCGCCAGACGACGCCCCCTTCCTCGGCCTCGACGCCGGAGCAATCCCACTCGAGCGGCGTGTGGATGCGCCGGATGGTGGGCGTGAAGTCCTCCTCGGCTTCGGCGTGGCGCACCTTCAGGGCGTCCACGAACTCGTCCCAGCTCGCCGTGCCCTTGCGTGCGGCGTCCTCGTGCACGCTTCGCCGGCAGGCCCAGGTTTCCGGGCGGAGCTTCGTCGTCTGCTCGTGGCTGTGGGCGAGGTGGCTGCGGGCCATGATGAGCTCGAGCTCGGTGGTGGGGATGGTGCGCTCGAGGATGTCGACGCGGGCTGTGGAATCTGGGTAGGTTTTGGTCCCTTTGGATTTCCAGGGAGAAGGCTCCGAGGTCGTATTGGATCGCGGAGATATCGTGTCCAGGAAGGGGACGGCTTCTTGGAGGATTGTGATAAGGAAGGGGGCCAGGTCGTCGGAGGTTACGCCTGGTGGGGGGATGTCTGTTAGGGGAAGGCCCCAGAGGCGGATGAGCGGTCCGAGCTGGTGGAGGGACATGGTGATGTTTTTATATTGATGTATGAATGTTATTGATGATGGGTTGATTCTAGGGATAGAATTGATTGATATCGATTCTACTTTTGTAGTGGTGATGGGGAAAACGGTGTTTTGACTTGAGGTGTGTATAGGTTCAATGTTGTTGTTGAGGTTGGAGAGGTTCGGATGTGATGAGTTGCAACTACTTCGTAGACTTTGAAGGTTTCAACAAAAGTTGAGGGGACTTCAAATGATTAATCAACGAAATCAAGTGCTTCCTGCTTAAAGACCTTGATCAATGTCCGATAATATCCAGTTATCAATCAACAACGCAATGATGTCAGTTCATCGATGTAGAGTTAAGACAAAGTGGTCAAAAGATACGGCAAGCTACGAAGTACTTGACTTGATGTTGGCCGAAGTCGTAACCAGCCATCCTTATAATGTAAAACCAAGACATCAACGTCCGAGGGAACCGAGCCCAAGAAAGCAAGCCTTGATTGATCAATTGCATCTGAAGTTTCATTCTGCCTCCATCGACAAAACTAGGACATGTTTTGTTTGGGGAAGAAACTGTTTCGTTCGATGCCCTTGCGCCGATCATTCTTTGCGCGCGATCAAAGACAACTCCGCCGCTGTCCTTGCAACTCCCCCGCCCGACCCCGGGACGCCCGGCTCCCCTTGCCACGTAAGTGTGGCTGCACCACGGTTAACCTTTTACGAAGTATATATTGGGAGGAGGAGGTGGTGGTGGGGGGATCTTGTAGTTTGAAGCAGGATCTGGGTTGGGCGAGTATCATGGCATGAGGTCTGTAGATCAGCTAGATTTAATCAATGTTTCGGTGCAGGGTCTGTCATGGGCTTGACTGATCTCGTCCCCTCCTCCACGACTTGAATAGTCTGAACATTGACCCCTTGATTTGTGAGACGAAACAATGCAATCTGCCTCCTTGAGATGGAGATTCCGCATTGGATTCCTGCTACCGGGCATATGCGCAGCTAGCCACCACGCAAAAGTGAGACCCGCCAATTACATGGGCTCCTACTTCGTACACTCTACAGGCAGGAGCAGGGCCGAACATGGTGGTGAGAAAACCTGGGTATTTCGTATATTCATGCATTTCGGACTCCAAAAAAGGAAGATGGAAAGAGAGAGAAAATGGGGTTTGGCTGCACAGACGCAGAGCTATCTCTAATCATCAATCTCCCTCCCAAAATCCACTAGTCGTAACCTCGTCGCATCGCGAGGGTGAAACTGCGCAACCTTGGCCCTCACAAGGAACCGCGCCGCAGAAGACTCCTTCTCGAGCGTCACATACGACGCAGCCGTATCCCCCTTGGCTTCAATCAGGCGATTCAACAAGTCCTGCGTCAACTTCTTCATCTCCGTCGCCGCTGCCACCTTCTCATCCCACTCCTTGGCCCTCCCCGACTGCTCCCCTCCTCCCCAGAGCTCGTCCAGCCGTCTCTGCCTCTTATCCTCGTCCTGCTTCGCCTTCTTCGGCCTCCCCCGCGCGTCGAACCCGCCGGCGAGATCCACCTCGTCAACATCCATCATGTCGCCGACGACAGGACCCCCCAGTTCTTCGGCCGCTAGAAGCGGCGCCAGCCTCTCCTCGACGAATGTCTTGAACGCTCTAAACAGGCGTGCCGTTTCCCTATCGTAATGCTTCTTTTGGTCGCGTAGCTCGTCGATGCGCTGCCTCGCGATGTCCTCGGGCGACGCCTCCGTCTCATTCTCCTCCCCCTTCTTCAGCGCCTCGATCCGCTCCTTGAGCGCCTGCGACAGCGCTTCCTGGTCCTCGAGATCCCCCCGGCTTTGCGCCAACTGCCGCTTGGCATCCGAGAGCGTCGTCTGCTGCGATGCGAGGTACGCGCGCGACTCGAGAATCGTCTGGTGCGTTTTACGTAGGGCTAATAGCGCCGGGAGCACCGAATCCGGGAAGGGAAGGTAGGGTTCGGACCGCGCGACGTCGTCAAAGGCTTGCTTCAGCACGGCTAGGGTCGCGGTGGGGGATTGGGTGATTTCTGGTCGGGGCGTCGCGTTGGCTCGGAGCTGGCATCGGGTTTTAGCAGAAGAAGGGAGAAAGGGGAAAGGGGAAAGGGGAAAGGGGGAGGGGGAAAAGAGTATCATGAGATTTTTGATAGATCTAGCTCGGTTTTGCGTACCTTTTCTAGTTGATCTTCATGCTCTTGGATTTGTTTCTGAAGCTCTTTCAGCGAGTAATCCAAGTTTCGCTTGTAGAGCTCGCTGCGGACGTCGCCGCGCTGGTCCTGCGCGCTCATTGCGTCGGCTTAATTGAGGGGCGGGCGGAGGGAATCGTGCTTTTAGGTACTAAGTATAAGAGGCGACGCGTGAAAGTTGTGCGATTGACGAGGAAAAACCAAGATCAATTCCAAGAATCAAAATCAAACATCAATCACAAATACTTGTGGTGGGGGAGAGATCAATTATGGATCATGATGGCGGGTTGACCTTTGGACGGAGTCCAGCATTGAGCACTGAGGAACTGGCGGGCTGGGGCTGGTGGCGGCCCCACCCACGCCTATTGTACCCTGCTGGCAATTGATCAATCAAATTAATCCAAGCTACCACCAAGTTCTGGCACAAAAAAAGAGCCAGCCGGCTAGCCGGTGGGCAACCTGGGAGCAGAGAAACACCTCGAGTTGGCCAACCAGCAAAGAGGCACGATATTACTAACACATCAATTGATCTATTGATGGATAACCAAACATTGAAGGTAGCTTGGTTCTTTCGTCACCGAGTCCTATACGGCATCCCAACTCCTCCTTCACTGATAGCCTAGCGCTCAGGACGAGCACCTTGTGACTGTTCTTTACAGAAACGCTCGACAAGGTCCCTCTCTTGATCCACTTCCTCACAATCAACAGCATCACCGCTTGACACTCAGTGTCCATCAGTAAAATTCGTCAGTAGACAGAAACTGGTTATCGTCTCGTTTGGCGCCATTACCAATACTACTTTATTGTTCTTTTCATTTGGCTCTATAAAAATGAGTCCTGTAAGCCCTAGTGGCTCCGGCTGTGGCTCCTAACCTGGAGGTTGCAATGTGCGCCTTCACATCGATCTGTCTCCGCCACTCCATCGCGACTGGAGGAACCGGACTTGGGATCAATGCCGGCGTACCAGCCTCCAGTCCGATGTCCTGAACTGGACCTTCATGGCCCGCGGGGCTGCCACAAGCGGAATTTGATATTGTTGATACGAGCGACTGCCCAACCATCACCAAACACCAGTCCCGGACTGTTTAACAACATGCCCCGGACAAGTAATGACTTGTGTGGGGGTCCATAGAAGGGAGCCTACATCAATTGATCTGCCTTCTTAACTTTGAATGTTAGAGTGAATACTTCAATGTTGTAGAACTATCTGAATAGGATCGGACGACAGCTCGCCTTTTGCAATGCCACTCGATTGTGGCGATGGATAGCCCTGTTCATTCAAACCTTGTGGCGTTGCTATTGGGAGGGTATTAATATCAAATGATCTAGAATGCTCTCGGGTACGATTGTTTCCGCATATCCACTAATATCACTATTCCAAGTGCCCCAAGGTCCCGTCGTGGACGGGGAACATCAATGTGAAGTTTGAAGCATGAGGCCAAGCTGAGGTTGGACTTGTGCTCCACTTCCCTTTTGACCCCTGCACCAAATGTGGTCTTTGGTCTTCGTCGTCCAAAAAAGGAAATGTGGCGCGGCTACACTGTACGAAGTACCTCGCAGTAGGAATCAAGAAATTTGCTTACTTAAAATTCTGAAAAACAAACGTCCATCCTTCCTTCTGCCACACCACTCCGCAATAATCCATCCCACGACCAGGCGTAGAAACCTCCAGCAACCATGATCTGCCGCCAATGCCTCAGAAGGGCCTCTGCCCTCACGCGCCAACCCTACATCGCCTCTGCCCGAACCATCTCCACCTTCCCGGCTCGCCTCAACGCCTCCGGGGAGGCTCCTAAGCTCTCTACCCCGACCACAGAACCTGGTGAACCCGGCGAAGACGTCGCGAAGCCCGCCGCCGAGCCCAAGTCTTCTTGCGCCGCTGGGACGATCCTTACGGGGCTGAATTACCTCAAGAACAAGCAGGACCCCGTGGCCCTTCCCGACGATCAGTATCCCGAGTGGCTGTGGAGGTGCCTCGAATATCCCGAGAAGGTTAACGCGGCTGAAGACGGCGCAGCCGATGAGTTCTGTGAGTTTTCTTCTTCTTTCTTTCTTTTTTTCTTCATACCATTGGCCGTACATAGGGTCAGTCCCAGTAGAACACCTCTTTTGCTGACTTGATTCTTCTCCTACTTTAGCCAAATCCAAGAAGCAACGACGACTCGCCGCCAAGAAGCAGAGACAGCTCGAGGCCAGGATCCTCGCAACGGGCGACGTCGAGGCCCTAGCCCCCAAGATTCCCCTGCAGCAGCAGACCCTTAACCTTGCCGAAGGGGGAGCGGGATCTCTTTCGGATGTGTTGAAGTCGTCTGCCAAGCGCGCCGAGTTGCAGAAGGCCATGAGGAGGCAGCGCAAGTCCGAGATCAAGGAGGCCAACTACCTCAAGTCTATGTAAAATCTATACACGTGTGTATCTTGGGGTGGGAATGATGTTTAAGAGGGGAGATGGATAGATTTGTCTTGATAATTGTACATTACCAGAGTGTATCAGCACACGCTTCGTCTTATTCTTCGTACCCTGTCATCTCCTACGCAGTACTGTTTGTGCATCATCAAAGTGAATTTCAAATATTTTATTTGAGTCCTGTCCTACTTCGTAATCTATAGGACCATCCATTTTTTTCAACCGCGCAAGGGGAAGCTAGGGTATCCTCATTAGTATCGCCGCTCTCCTTTGTTCCTTGGCGCCATGTTTTTCATTATTAATGTAGCCGTATGCCGAAGAGAAACAAACATCTACTCATCTTCCTCCTCCTCTTCTTCGATGCCGATCGACGACATCTTGAGCTGAATTTCGCTCTTCAAGTCTCTGATAGTGCTCTCTACTCGTCGTCTAAGAATGATCGAGTTTGCAACATGGGGCAACTTGAGGCTCTCCTCCTTCTCCTTCAGTTGGTTCTTAAGATCAGCAATCATGGCACGAACACCCTTCACCTCATCCATGCGAGTCTGCTCCTCCTCATCCAGATCCTCGTCCTCATCTTCTTCATCTTCATCTTCGGCTGACTCCTCGCTTTGCTCAACCGTCTCGCGAATCTGAGCAGCTGGAGTGGTAGTGTTGCCTGTCATCGGAGTGACTCCTTCAAGCTGTGTAGCTGGGCTTGCCGTCGATGCCGCTTCTTCAAACGCGGCCTCGAGATCGGCTTCGAGATCTCCGAAGAGATCCGGCTCAGGCTGGAAGTATTCGACTTCCTCTTCTTCGCCTTCCGCATCTTCTTCATACTCGGCAGGCGTCTTGGCTTGGCGGTCATCAACCAGCTCCCATTTCGAGCTCTTAGCTTCCCGATCTAGGCGCAGGAGTCTCTCCACCTCGGCTTCCTTGTCCTCGATCTCCTTCCTGCTGATGACTTTGGCAAAACGCCGGTGGACGCAGTCATGCATAGGCGGAGTCAATCCATGTGGCCATTTAAACCCGGATTCGATTGCCTTGGGTAGCGGAATGGTCTTTGCCTCGCTTTCCGAGGAAACGGGTTGGAAGACGAGCAACATCTGGCAGATATCACTGGACTTCAAGAAGTTCTTTCTGTCCCAAGTCTTCATCCCCTCGGTTATCGTTGGTAAGTCGACCAAAACGGCCGCGAATAGTTGTCCTTTCACTTTTAGGACGGCCCTCCGCGATTCATCGTCGAGCCATGTGAGGTGAACATCAGCGCCGCCCTCACGCCTGGGTCCAAATTTATTCTCTTCGATGGCTTGCCTGATATAGTTGCAGTGCTCGCCAGGGATCATGCGGAAGACAATTTGCTCCTCCACCGTGGGATCGTCTTCTCGATCGCTTGCTTCGGAATCATAGCCCTCTCCAGCTGGCCTCACAATAGGTCGTCCCGGGGCCTTGATGATGAGAGGGGGCGCGGCAGACTTGGAAGAAACGAGTTTGACTAGGCGCTTCTTGGGTTTTGGCTCCGCCTCGATTGTGATGGTATCATCTCCAAACTCGTCATGTTCGCGCTTCTTGGCCGTGGGTTTCGTTTGCCTTCCCGCTTTGGTCTTAGCAGACGGGGTGATGGTCTTGGATCGAGGAGTCTCGGTCGGCGTCCCTGCTCGCGATCCCTTGCCCTTGAATACAATCTTGTGACCTTGGCCGCCGGGCGTTAGGAGTGATGGCGTCGTGGCCGATGCCGGCGTCGCGCTGCCATCCGTGACTGTGGAGATTTTGGCGCTAGAGACGTTAATCTTGATCCTCGGGCGCTGTCCGTCTGGAGCAGACATGATGACTGAAGAGTTGTGTGCGAGTTCGTGGTAATAGCGAGGATTAAATCGCGCCCGCGCGATCGCAAAAATTCCGTGACCGTTATGTTTGGTATCAATTCGATGAGCGATAATGGTAATGGGGATACTGGCGCGTATGGATTAAAAGACGACTCGTATGTGAGTTTGGAGGTTTAAGATCTGTCCGGGTCGATGGTAGGTGGAGGGGTGATGAAGAAGAGAGACAGCAGGGAGTTGAGCTAGTCCTCGTTTGAAGGAGTGAGAGAGAATTGGGCTTTGATATGGTTGGATCAGTGGCTGCGACGAGCTCCAAAAGGTTCGACAGTTTCGAGATCTAGAGTGTATCCGGCCGCGGGAAGATGTTGGTGGGAGTAAGTAATGGTTTGCGGTTTGGGTTTGGGAAGCTTTGGACCTTTGGTTGATGATGGCGCCGTGGCGCCGTGGGACGTGGAAGTTCGCGGCCCAGTGATACAGTTTTGTTTTGCACTATTAACACTGTAGATACATTTATCAAGGATGGGATGAAGTGAGGAAACATGCTCAACGGGCATCATGTCGGAATAATAAAAATCAACAAAAATAAGTACGAGTCTAAAATTTTATATGATTTTGCATCTGCTTTATGCTATGATGCCATTCCGTATCGTTACAGGCCCCGATGCCATGCTAGCCATTAGCCGAGCTCGGAACACCACCACCACTCATTCCTCCCTCGCAGTTGCCCAGATCCGCAAGCTTTCATCGCCAGAAAAAAAAGTGCAGACGATTCCTCGGAGCAGCTCTCTAGATAAATATAGGAGGTATGCGAGTATCCTAGAGAGAAACAGCAGAGGGCCGGCGTCACTACTTCCAACATATCATCCCATCGTACCCGTCTATTGCGAGTTGGCCATTTCCTGCTCCTTCCTCTCGATAAAGTTTTGTTGCAATCCGAGAGTGCCCTTTGTCTTCTTCGTCTTTAGGAGGTGGAGATATTTCTCTGGTAACGTAGTGTTAGCATTTATTCCAATCCGCCTCAATGAGAGAGGAAGGGCATGAGAAAAATATATACCTCGTAGATGACCGCAGTTCTCAAGATGATTAACCCCTTCGCGCACGTAGCATTTGCCCAATTCCTCACCAACCAGCCTTATCATCATGGCCCCCACCCATTGTTCCCTCGTAATGGCATCCTGGGCGGCCTTGAAGGCCTTCGAATCGTCGTAGTCGACACCGTCGAAAGTGGGGGGGACCTTGGGCTTTTGCGCCTTGAACATATCGGACTCGGGGGTCGGCATTGTGACGGTATTTCGCCGGAATGGATCCTAGAGAGCTAAGAGATTGGCTTTCCTGAGGGCAGCGGGAGTAGCTCTCAGCAGAGAATGTAGGTGATGGACTGAGGTGCTGAAGCTCGAAGACTGCTGTTTCTCGGCTTTGCAAGGCTTCAGATTGTTCAATCAGATTGCTCGCATTTGGAAGTCAGCATTGCAGCCTTATTTTCATGGCCATCAGTTTTCTCGTCTGGTGGGCCCGAGGTACCTGGGTACATCCCCAAGTCACGGGCTCTGGCCCCACCGGGAACAATTTGGAAGGTGGTTGGTGTTAAATTTCTTCACCGCCTGAATGCTGGCCCCACTTTTCATCCAGCAGAAAAGTTCTTGCCGCCAAAATTTTCTTGTGCTTTTTCAGACATTAATATCTCCAAGCTCCCGCCCCTCTCTTTCGCACATCTGGGTTTTCCTTTCTCTATCAACCTTTCCAACCTTCCAGACAATTTTATTTTGCACACATTGCGTGCATCCCCGTCTGGTTCCAAAGCGAAAAAGTTTCATTTCTTTTTATTCTTTTCTTTATAAATCAGAATATTACACACAGAAACAATGGCCAAGGCGAAATCCTCCAAGGCCTCCAAGGCTTCCAAGGCGGCGGCCACTCCCCTCAAGGCAGTCAAGGCTGGCGGCGTCACCAAGGCCTCGCAGACTCCCAAGGCCGTGTCCAAGGAGATCGCCAAAAGCGCTGCCAAGGCCATTGAGAAGAAGAAGAAGAAGCTCAAGGAATTGAAGCAGGTCTCCTCCTCCGAGGAGAGCGACTCTTCCTCTTCTGACAGCTCTGATTCCGAATCTGAATCCGAGGAGGAGAAGGCCCCTGCCAAGAAGGCGTCCAAGGGTAAGCCTACCAAGGAAAAGGCCACGAACGGCAAGGCCAAGGGCAAGAAGGCCGCCAAGGACTCGGACTCGAGCTCGTCTGAATCCGACTCTGACTCCTCTGACTCTTCCGATTCCGATGAGGAAATGACGACCCCCAAGCCTGCTACCAACGGCAAGGCTAAGGCTGCGGCTAAGTCTGACTCTGATTCTTCCGACTCCTCCGACTCTAATTCCGAGTCTGAGTCTGAGGAGGCCAAGCCGGCCAAGGCCAAGGTCAACGGAGCCAAGGCTACCAAGGAAACCAAGGCCGAGAGCGATTCGTCCGACTCGTCCGACTCATCTGACTCTGATGAAGATATGGAAGACAAGCCCGCCGCTAAGGCTGAGGCTAAGACCGTAAGTCTTTTCCTTGCTCCCCCAAACCATGGCATGTCGATTGGGATCTTCTAACCACTGCTCTAGTCTTCCGACTCCGACTCTTCCGACTCCGACTCTGATAGCTCTGAGTCTGAATCTGAGGATGCTGCTGAGGCCAAGACTGAAGAGCCTTCTAAGAAGCGAAAGCTCGACGAGGCTGCCGATGACTCCGCCGCCAAGAAGGCCAAGACGGACGGTGAGGGCGAGAAGCCCGCCGAGGGTTCGACTTTGTGGGCTGGTCAGCTCAGCTGGAACGTCGATGACGCGTGGCTCTTCGAGGAGTTCAAGGAGTTCGAGGGCATTACCGGTGCTCGCGTAGTTACCGAAAAGGAATCCGGCCGCAGCCGTGGCTTCGGCTTCATTGACTTTTCCAACCCCGAGGCCGCCAAGAAGGCCTTGGACGCTATGCAGGGCAAGGAGATTGACGGCCGAGCCATCAAGCTTGATATCGCCCCTGCTCGCAACAACGACGGCGGCAGGCCCGGTGGCAACGATCGATCTCGTGGCCAGGACAGGGCCAAGCAGCACAACGATGTTGTGAGCCCCGAGAGCAACACTCTCTTCGTGGGCAACATTCCCTTCGGCATCAGCCGAGATGAGGTTTGGGAGTTCTTCAATGAGGGCGTTGAGGTAACGAACGTCAGGCTTCCCACCAACCCGTAAGTTAACCCCCTCCTATGCATGTGGCACTTATTCGGGTACTCTTCAGGAAGCTAATCTATATTACAGTGAGACTGGCGAGCTCAAGGGATTCGGCTACGTCGAGTTCGCGTCGGTTGAGGATGCCAAGAGTGCCTTCGAGTCCAAGAACGGAGCTTACTTGGGACCTGGACGTGCCGCTCGTGCTCTCCGCCTTGACTTTGCTCAGGCTCGCTCCAACGACGGTGGCTCTCCTCGTGGAGGAGGCCGAGGAGGACGAGGTGGTGGCCGTGGAGGTCGCGGCGGCTTTGGCGGTCGCGGCGGCGGTGGTCGAGGAGGTTTCGGTGGTGGTCGAGGAGGTTTCGGCGGTGGTCGCGGTGGCCGTGGCGGTAGCCGCATCGACGCTGGTGCACCCTCTGCTGGGAACAAGATTACCTTCGACGACTAATTTCGTCTTTGTGGGGCTGAGGATGGCGGCAGGCGTGGGCTATATCATAATTCGTTGCTGGCACATCTGTGCTGGATTTCTGTGGGCAATGCTGGTTACACACATGAGGTTTTTCTGTTTGTTCACCCTGTCAAAGGGGCTTGTGGGCTTTGAGAATCCGCTTCCTCTCAACCTTTTGAGAGGAAGCCCAATCGTCGGTTTTTGTGGGCTTTCTTTTGGCAACCATGTCGGCTTGTGGGCTCGTGGCATCGATGGCAAACCTTGCTTTTTGATGATGGCTTCCACGCTGGGACATTGCTCCCTTGCACATTTCTCTCCAGACGGCATCTGAGGGCTTTTGTGGGCTTCTTGGGCATCTGTGGGCAAACATGTGGGCTTGATGAATCGCAAACTGGGGGCTTTTCAAGCGAGATTGGTAGTTGAGAGTTTCCTCTGGCAAACCTGCATTTTGCGGTTCTCCAAGGGAGTGCTGTCCTACCATACTTGTTTTTAAATGTTCAGACATCTATCTCTGAGGGCTCTTCCTAAGATGAAAACCAAACCACCTGCCAGGCCGGCGATCTCCCGTCGCTCGACACACCGAACACACCCGATTTCTCTCTATAGCCCAGGTGAGTATACCCATTTACCACCTCCCCGTTCCCCAACAGGGTTGTTGCTAGTCGTGTATTTTCTGTCTTGTTTTCCGAGAGTTTGTTTCCTTGTTTTTCTTTTAATTTTTTTTTTTCCTTTCGAAATTATTTGGCGTTAGGCTAGGAAAAAGTCGGATCTAGTTATCCCAATATACTTCGTACGTGTCTATCACATCTATGTACCACATCTATCTCCCATCCACACCCGTATATGTACGTACACATGTGAAAGCCAAATTCGTATCCTACATGATCCGTACGACTTGAGCGGCAGGTAAGGCTCCAGAGCGACATCCCTCTCTCATCTGCAATCAGCCATCATTAGTCTTGGAGCGTAGCCCTTCCTGTCATTCATGAAAAGCAATGGGTTCCTCTACTACCCAGTCTAGGTAGAAAATATATGTACTGCGTAGGAACTAAAGACACTTGGACACTTTTGGCCAACTTGCACTTTCACGCGGACTCCCGTATATAATAGGTGCCGACATCCCTTTTGCCAAGACATACCCAGTACCCCTTTATGGGCTTCCCATCCCTCTCGCGCACGAGATCATGCGGAAGATGGCGCCACACCGGACCCGGGATATTCTCGAAGCCGAACAACCAGTCATACATGGGCACCCTCCTCGCGAACTCGGTATTCACGGTAAGAAGCAAAGTGAAGGGCAAAGCCACCCTGGCCTCCTCGAGCTTGTCGAACCTGGCCACCATGGCGTCGACGAGACCGAGAAGGGCCTGTGTGCAGTCGGATAGCTCCTGGCTGTTGATGGAGGCGCCGGGTGGCTTCAGGTCGCCGTGGAGGGATAGGTAGAGGTGTTTCAGGTTGGGCAGCGTGGCGGGTAGGGCGTCCAGCATGGCTTCGAACTCGACCATGTTGGGGTCGGGCGGGAACTTGTCTTCCTTGCCGGCTTTGTCCCAGGGGTTTAGGGTCCAGAGGAGCTCGACGGCTCGGATCTTGCGTAGTATGGTAGAGGGGAACAGGTCCGGGAGGCTCCGGCACAGATAGGTCTTGTTGATGTGTAACGTGTTCGTGCCGTACAAAACGTCGATTCCCTCGACGTAGGCCTGCCGGCAGGTCAAGAGCCAGCCCAGCGCGCCGATGTTGCAGGTGTGAGGTATCTTTGCGGGGAGATACGTGCCGTACTGCTCCTGGTAGGGGTTTCGACACGAGTCCTCCGACGGGGGGTCCATCCAGGGCAGGAGGTCGGCGGGGGTTTTCCAGGACCTCATGGAGCGGTGGCACACGCAACCCCACCACTCCCACCGGCGCGGCTTATTCGTGTGATGATGACGGTGCTTATCCCGGAGGAGGTGCACGTTGGCGTGCAGAGGCTCCGTCGCCGCCGTCGCCTCATGGCCGTTGGCGAGTTTGGAATGATGAGGATGATGATGGTGATGGTGATGCGTAGATGGGTACTCAAGGCTTAAGTCCACGTGCAGGCTCCGGTCACCGAAGGCCTCGATCAGGATGAGGCGCCGGATCTCGGAGGGAAGACGCTGGAAGAGTGGGCTGTTTGCTATGGCTGTGCGATCGGCTAGCGAGGCGGGTGTAACGATGTCTACGGGCCCGTTGGGTGGGAGAGGGAGTGGTGGCGGTTTCTGCTCGCCTTCGATTTTTCTGAGGATTTTCGATAGGAGACTGGGCATATTCGGGTCGCTGGTAGATATCTAATTTTTCTCTTTTTTTATTTTTTCTTCTCTCCCTCTTCTTTTTTTTTCTTTTCTTTTCTTGTCTTATAAACGAAAGAGTTCTTGTGCCCTATTGGGATGAGCTTTCATCGGCTGCTTCGAGAAGATTGATGTGAGAGATGAGATGAGAGAGGGAGCCAAGATATCGCAGGCAATTCCAGACCGAGATGAGCGATGAGCAATGAGCGATGAGCGGGGTGGAAACGGCAAACTGCAAACTGCACTGCCCGCGGCCACATGCGTCTGGCCTAGCGAGACTTGGAATGGGGCTCTTGAATGCCGAGACACCAACTGCAGGATTTAGAGTAAATGTTGATATTGGACCTTGGTTATTCAACTATTCAGTTAGCGATCAATGCTAGTGTAGCTGCTAGTCCACGCAAGTCCGAAATCGATTGATGTTTGCAGGTTTGATAAAGCTTGAGCGAAATTCTTCCATGCGTGTGAGCTGTAGCCACATAACAACGCATCGATTGATATCGAGTCTGTCTAGCCCGTCCTCAAATTGGAGATATATGGTGATTAATCTCGCTTCTTCCTTTACAGAATCATATAGTGACTTGGATTCCGACTTTTTGAAGACAGCCCTTTCATTGTTTAGTGTTTGGTGCGAATAGACAGACATCAAATGGTATTAGTGCTTGGATATATTTGATATTATCATCTCCAGTGTCCTCGTTTCCATTTCCGTGACGCAAAAACAAAGAACTGAAACGCCTCCAGCTAAATAATAGAGAAAAATAAAGGGAAAAAATAGAATGGGATAGAAGAAGAAAAAGCAAAGACCGATAAATCCAAAAGAACTCGACATGAAACAACTCTCCTCTCATCACGCCGCCAACTTGGCCGCAACCTCGCCGTCCCACCACGCCTTCCAATCCAACACCTTCCTCTGCGCCCTCGCATCCTCAGCCGCAAACACCATCGCATGGCTCATCATGACGTCCTCGAGCGTACATCCGATATACTGGAGCTGCGCCTCGTCGACGCCCTGCCTTCCATTCTTGACGGCGTCGACGGCGTTGATAAACTGGCCCGTGAGCCCGAGGTCACCGCCTCCGTGGCTATCTTCGTCAACGACGGGTACGTCGTACGTCGTCTTTTGGCCGGTGTTGAAGTCCTCGACGGTGATGGTCCGGGAGTCGGCGTGTATCTCGCCGTCCGTGCCGTAAATCGTCGTATACCGCTCACAAACCTTTTTCGTGCTGGCGGCCATGTGCAGCGTCGCGATCTTGGCGTAGTTTCGCCGCCGCGGCGGGTCTTGACTACCGTCGGGACCGGGAGCCGCCGCAGCTATAGGAGCCGAGGTAGGGGTAGAGGGCGTGGGGGGCGAAGGTAGGGCAGCAGGTTCGTCGTCCCAGGTGATGGTGACGAACTGGTCGTCGCAGACGTTGTTATCCGACTCGAAGACGCAGCGACCGTACCATTTCTTGTTGGCGATCTCGTCGGCGGGCGTATCAGCATCGTAGTCTTCAGCCAGCTTCTTTAGGATGGCTTCCTCTCTCTCCTCGATGGTGGGGATATCTTCGATTTCGGGGAGGACGACGTTGACGGGCCACTTTGTGTTTCCTGTCCGAACGCTCTTCACCCCAGGACCGACGTAGATCTTCTTGGCCGAATACTTGCAGCCATCGTCGACGAGAGGGCACCTCATACAGTTAGTAGCGTCACCGGCAGCGCGGGGCTTCCGGCTCTTCTTGTAATAGTGGAGGTTCCCGGTTGACGAGATGTTTGCGGGTAGATGGGGTCCGCCGTCTCCTGCTTTGGCAGGAGACATGAGGAGCCACATGAGGAGGTCGATGTCGTGGCAACTCTTGGCAAGGAGGGAAGGCGAAGATATGGCGGCGTTTCTCCAGTTGCCACGCACATACGAGTGGGCGAAGTGCCACCAGCCAACGGGTTCAGTATGCTCGACGGAACAGACGTCGCCAACGACCCTGTCCTCGAGGAGAAGCTTGCGTAGGAGCATGTTGTGAGGGCTATACCTCAGGACATGGCCGATGGAGAAGATCCTCTTGCCGCCAGCTGCGTCCGCCTCAACGCCGTTGGTTCCGGCTTGGGCTCGTGGCCTTAGGGCACGGTACATGTCAATGCAGTCGTCCAGTCTCGTAGCCAAGGGCTTTTCGCACATGATGTGCAGCCTCAGCGGCGCCAACGCCACGATGACATCCCTGTGATCCTCGTCAAGCGTGCAGACGAAAGCAGTATCAACGCCGGGCGGGACGGGCTCGCCGGCTGCCTCTCGCTCTCGGCGGGCCGTCTCCCAGGCCACGAAATCGGACCAGTGGGCGAACTCCTGGCCTTCGGTGGGTTGGGTATGGGTCCAGACGAAGGATTTGAGAAAGAACTGGCGCTTGAAGGGGATGGGCTCTGCGACGGCGGCGACGACGGCGTTGGTGCAGATCTGGATGGACTTGGCGTAGACTTTGCCGCGGGAGCCGGCGCCGATGATGATGACGCGCGGAGGGGACATTGTGGGGAGGCGTTCTTTCTTTGAGGAAAAGTAGTAGCGGGAACGGGGATGGGAGCGGGAATGGAGACGGGAATGGAGACGGGATGAAGGCGGGATGAAGGCGGGACAGCGATTGAGAGTCGAAGCGTCGTCTAAGGGGGGTATATACAGGTTATTAGGTTATGGATGGGCACAGATCAATTTGGGCTTGCTCGGTTCTGATAGGGGCTAAAGAGATCTAGACATTGACAACTGATAGATATTGACCAGTCGAATATTAGAGTTAGTGTCTGGTCAAGCTGCAACGCCAGCACTTGGAGTAACACGGCTTATCGCTCCCGGCGGCGAGTCTAGTCCGGTCACGCAGCATAGCCAGCAGCAAATGCTTAATGCTGTCATGGTGGTGGGAGGTCGATCATTGGATTGGATCAATTGATCATTGATCAACATAGGAGGTTTCAAGAGCGGGAGACATGGGAGACCCCAATTAAGCTCTGAGCGAATCACCGGGCGGATATTATTCAGTATTTGGTCTAGATCAGGTCCAGTCCGACTCCCGACTCCCAGCGTGTCTGTGTGGGCGTCTTGGTTGGCGTTGATGGGTCCTGAACTCCTGGGCTAGTTTAGTTTCCTTCGTATCGGTGACAGGCGGACCAAAGCAACACGGATTCTGCAGATGCACGAGCCGTGCCTAAGGTTGTTGGCATTGGTGCCAGGCAGGTTGGTGTCGGGATGACCCCGTATTACTGCTTACTGCGGAATACGAAGGATCAATTGATGAGAGATGTTGGAGATGTTGGAGGTGTGGAAGGAGCTCTTTCCTTAGTCGACCGGCTGACGGTCTAGTGTACATACACTGGTGTACATCCACCGTTGTACATCGCGGCCCGAGTCACGAGGCACAAGTCCCCCCAGGAGGAGAAAGAACAACTGAATTGAATCATTGATGTACTTCGTACTTCAAACATTGATCATTGGCAACAGAGCTTGGGCCAATATGGAATGGGATGGAGATGGAGATGGAGCTTGGAAACCGTCGACTTTTTCATGGACGTCATCGAAATGCAGTGTTTTTAGCCAATTCGAGAACCCACATTCCACATTTGTGACCCAAAAGAAACAACCTC